>WNWK01024119.1:0-30161 GCA_009830355.1 Cherax destructor | reverse complement strand
GTCGCTTGGTTTAGCCTAGCCGAGCATTACAAATTGGTTCGTAAGTATTAGAATCACATAAACGGACCATGCCTGCTTTAACATATGTATCAGTGGACCTTAAAACAATGGCACTCTTATCAGCCTTGTGGGCTACAATGTTTGGATTATTCTTTAAAGAAGTTTAAGCAAGCTTTTCAGCAGCTGACAGGTCAGACCTCCAAAACACATGCTTGTTAAGAATAGACAATTTCAAGGTATTTAATTTGTCCTGAATCAATGGTCTAAAATATTGAGGGAACTTTGGAGCACGGTGGGGCTTTAGAGATGGCACTACTGCTGATCTCTTAAAGGGGTGAGGCCCCCATTGATCTGTGCGAAAAGCTTCTTCTAATGTACAATTAGTCAGAATTTCAAGTGACTGGAAAGTCTCCTCTACATTTTTAACAAACTCAAATTTACAAGGGGGGACTTGGGACAAACGTAAGGCCCTTACTCAAAAGCAATTTCTCAACAGCAGACAAAGGAAATTCAGAAATAACTAATTCTTCTAGTAATAGTTACCTGGATGCTCTAATCCTTCTCCGAACTCTCCTTCCCAACCTTGGTATCCGTCCTGAAACTGGAAGGGTGGAATGTCCCATGCAGTCATGGGTTACCATGGCCATTCCTGATAAGGAGTCCAACCCTCCTGTGGAGGGCCAATTTGATGATTCTGGCTTTGGAGTGGAAAAGGATGTGGTACCCGAATTGGCCTCTTCCTCGACCCCTGAACAGTTGATATGTTCTTGCTGGGGACGATAGTCGTTTTGCCGGTTTTGTCTCCTGCCTCGGGGCTGTCCCCCGCCTCTTGTTTCCTCTCTGATTTCCTCTCTGGGTTCTCCTCTGGGCTCTCAAACCTCCAACCCCACTGCGTGGACCCCCCATCCCTGTGAAAATCCCCTTGAGGGGAGGCTCCCTTTCGAGGCTGGAACAGCATGGGAGGGAACAACTGGAAAATGGGGTGGCATTACTTTATTAAGTGGAACAGTTGGAATAGCCTGAGGGGAATGGCATCCACAACTTCACTAACTGGAAGGGGGTCAGGCTGGGGGCTGAGGTGGAGAGGGTGGTCTCAAGGCTGGTGAGTGTCACGCATATCCTGTAAAGTGATCTGCAAATCACGCAAAACTACTAATAAGGCTTCAGCTTGAACAAAATTACAACATGGGGAGGACGGCGATTCCACAAGGGTTCAACTCTCCCCACATGACTAGGATCCCTGTCTGGCTGGGAAGGAGGTTGTGGCTGAGCATCACAACTCAAGAGGGGAACATTATCTAAAGAGGGAAGAGTATATGGTACTGTAGGGGCTCTTAGGGGTAAGGAAGACCCTGTGCTAACTGCACGTGTTCCAGCACTGGCAGAGACTGTAATGGGGGGGAAACAGGATTTAAGGGAGGTTGGAAAGAGGTCTGGGATACTGTGGGTGTGCTGGCAACTGCTCTGGCACTGGCAACGATTGTGAATGGTAGGAACCAGGATGTAGGGGGGGTTGGAAAGCACAGGAGTGTGAGGACGTGGAGGGCTACTAACAGGAGAAAAGGAACAGGTGGAGAGGAATTGGGAGAGGAGAATGGTGGGTAGGAGGATTGTGGGGAGGAGGGGAAAAAGGAGGGACAGGAGCAGAGGAAAGCGGAAACACACATTTATTAATAGGTGGTGCTACATTAGCTTCATTGTAGAAATCAGCAACGTTCCTCTCAGCACTAGAGGCATTCAAAGGTCTCACATATTGTGCAGCATTAAACACAGTTGAGGAACAGCTCCAGTATTAAATTGAGGGACTACAGTGGGCTTTTTTTTATTTACATTATAATGTCCCTGGTGGTACATAGGAAAAAGAAGGCGTTGATCTATGTCCCACCGAAGGGTGGACAGAAGTCTGAACTCTAAGACTAATATTATCATAAACATTTGTTGTATGACTGAACACATCACTCAAAGGCTGTTTTGGTACCAAACTCTTCTCATAAGTTGTGGAACCAAATGAACTCTCAACGCTCTCATGGGTAAAATTAGGAAGTTAGTTAGTTTGATATCTTTATTATGCACCCCATACCCATCCTGTGGGTGGTAGTCAAAAGATTACAGAGGTACATAATGGGTCCAGGGACTGGACCCCAAAGTTTTGATAGCTGAGCAAGTTACAAAGGTAATGAACTCACAAGTTACAAAGGTAATGAACTCACAAGTTACAAAGGTAATGAACTCACAAGTTACAAAGGTAATGAACTCACAAGTTACAAAGGTAATGAACTCACAAGTTACAAAGGTAATGAACTCACAAGTTACAAAGGTAATGAACTCACAAGTTACAAAGGTAATGAACTCACAAGTTACAAAGGTAATGAACTCACAAGTTACAAAGGTAATGAACTCACAAGTTACAAAGGTAATGAACTCACAAGTTACAAAGGTAATGAACTCACAAGTTACAAAGGTAATGAACTCACAAGTTACAAAGGTAATGAACTCACAAGTTACAAAGGTAATGAACTCACAAGTTACAAAGGTAATGAACTCACAAGTTACAAAGGTAATGAACTCACAAGTTACAAAGGTAATGAACTCACAAGTTACAAAGGTAATGAACTCACAAGTTACAAAGGTAATGAACTCACAAGTTACAAAGGTAATGAACTCACAAGTTACAAAGGTAATGAACTCACAAGTTACAAAGGTAATGAGGAATGTGGGATGAACAAGGGGGACTAACAATTCTCTTGAGATGATAAAGCAGGTGGTGTTGCATCTGACCCAGTATTAAGGACAGTAGTTACATCATTTTCAAGTTTCTGAATGGGACACTCAAACTTTGGTGCCTTCCTGCCAAAGTAGGCTCAACAATAGGTGAATAACCCTTCCTAGGAATTCTCCTAGGTTGAGATGTAAAAGACAAGGCAAAACTAACAATGTCTTTGGCCTTATCAAAGCCAAACTGCTGCACATAGATCTGTTTCAATGCTGAAATACGCTCTTGAATATGCTCTATGGCAACATGCAAACATAAAACTTGTACACTACACAGAATTCACATAAATTTAGTCATCTCAACAGTATTAAGTAACCAAGGGAGGACATGGGCAAGATTGGGGCATAGAACTCTAGAAAACTAGTCGAAATCCTTGATCAGGGAATACTTTCCTGACCATCAATTTAAATAATCATATTTATATTGATATCGAATCACTTCCTTTAAGTAGGAGCGTAACAACATGACAGCTCTCTTTTCACATTTATTAAATATGGACCTAGGCCTATGAGGCTTTTCAATGTCTTGAAAAGGATCTATAACTATTGACAAAAATAGGTTGTGCTATGTCCACATGAAATGGGAAGTCCTCCAAATGCCTTGGTGCAGGTCTAAGCCTCCAACTACACCCCAAGCACCTCGAAAAATGTAGGATCTGAAATAGTAACACACTGAGATTCAAAAACTGAAGTATTAACATCAGAAATCACATTCCTTAGAACATCTTCAGCACTATCTAGATCCTGTGGCCAAGGAATACTTTCAAAAAAGGTTGGATTACAATGCATAGGAAAAGTTTTGCGTTGTATATCCCACACAGCAGGTGTGGCTCTCGTAGGGTGGTACCCCAGCTCTGGCATCATTTATGGTGGAGGTGAACACTGCGCTTTGTGGGTCAACTAACCTCTCGCCACTACCCCTCACAACTCATACTGGAGTGGCACCATCACAGGTGCCTGCTTCCCAGGCATCACTTCAACTGGTGTGGCATCGCTCTGTGTAGTAACAGGTGTGGCATCCTCGTGTGTAACAGGCAGGGGGGGGGTTCCATCCAGTGCTCCATTAGTCAAAAAACACACTTTCCAAGGATAGAGAATTGTGGACATGATCATCTATATATGGAATGTCTGCCGATGTGGCCCCAACAGACTCAGCAGTCAAAGAATGGGCTCCATGCACTGTATTAGGGCCCAAAACACTAGCTGCTGCATCAAAAGTCTGGCGCTCAGAAGTTGTAAAAGCCATCTTCTGATCTTGTCAGGTGAATGAATAAAACACTCAGTACTAGAGAAGACAGGACAAAGTACAGAACTCTGTGCCTCTGACAACGTTTCCAGACAGGCAGATAAAACAGTGAAAACAAATAGAGAAGGCATTGTACCCTCATCTGTCAAATGTCATCACTCGTTAGTTTGGTGATAAGCCGAGGATAACCAGTCACCCCTGGCAGGGAGCCAGGCAGGCGAAGGCAGTGTACCTCATCAAATGTCATTACTAATTAGTTTAGCTGATAATAAGATAACAGAACCCTCACCCCTCATCAATGTCACTGCTGTAATTAGATTAGTGATAAGACTGACACACCATGCTTCAATAATAATAATTATTATTTTATTATATTCTCCCGTGCATCCTAGGTAATTTACACTTAGTATAATTGTATTTGTGTTCCTGTGAGATTGAGACACAGCCAGTCAGTCACAGCCAGCCAGTCACAGCCAGCCAGCCAGCCGGCAGGCCATCCATGCAACCAGCTGTTCAGAAATCCAGCCAGCCGGCTAGCCATCCAGCCAGCCAGCTGGTCAGCCAGCCAGCCAACTGGTTAGCTGGTCAGCCAGCCAGCCAGCTGGTCAGCTGGTCAGCCAGCCAGTCAGCTGGTCAGCCAGCCAGCCAACTGGTCAGCTGGTCAGCCAGCCAGCCAACTGGTCAGCTGGTCAGCCAACTGGTCAGCCAGCCAGCCAGCTGGTCAGCCAGCCAGCCAACTGGTCAGCTGGTCAGCCAGCCAACTGGTCAGCTGGTCAGCCAGCCAGCCAACTGGTCAGCTGGTCAGCCAGCCAGCCAACTGGTCAGCTGGTCAGCCAGCCAGCCAACTGGTCAGCTGGTCAGCCAGCCAGCCAACTGGTCAGCTGGTCAGCCAACTGGTCAGCTGGACAGCCAGCCAACTGGTCAGCTGGACAGCCAGCCAACTGGTCAGCTGGACAGCCAGCCAACTGGTCAGCCAGCCAACTGGTCAGCTGGTCAGCCAGCCAACTGGTCAGCTGGTCAGCCAGCCAACTGGTCAGCTGGTCAGCCAGCCAACTGGTCAGCTGGTCAGCCAGCCAACTGGTCAGCTGGTCAGCCAGCCAACTGGTCAGCTGGTCAGCCAGCCAGCCAACTGGTCAGCCAGCCAGTCGGCTGGCCATCCATCCAGCCAGCTGGTCAGTCAGCAGTTGTGTAGTATACAAAATATGGTTTATATGGTCTCACAGGACATAAGTTACTTGACAAAATAAAATGTTAAAAAAGAAAAAATGTATAAAGAAAATAAACTTTACCGGGTGACAGGCAGTCGGCGATGTTGCCGTAAGCGGTTCACATTCTGTCAACTTCAAGCCTCTATATCTCGGTAACTATTGATCGCAAAAAAAAATTTTTTTTAGCCTATTAGAATTAAAAAAACATTTCATAAGAAATTTTTTTTTTTGAATTTCTCGACCCTGAGAGAGAGTTAAGAATTGAGGTCTCGACCCTGAAAGGGTTAAGTAAATTAAATATGGCGCATTTGCAGTTGTGTAGAATATATATAAAATCTATATGGAAGCATTTAACAGCTAAAAAAAAAAAAGACAAAGTCAGAAATTAATAAATGGAAATATATAGCAAAAAGTAACAAAAAGGGAAAGGGGGCATCACAATCTAAATTCTTAGAGGAAAAGTGAATGCTCCCCCACTCAGTGCAAATGGCTTGCAAAATAGAAACAAATTTCCCTAAATTTTAAGCAAAAAATACACAACACAAGCCCCAGAAACAGGCTAACAATACATACATGCTATGGGAAACACTGCAAAAGCCTTAAAATGGTTTACGTGTAAGGGACGGCCCGGACGGCTCAACATTCCATCCAGTCAGTGTGCCATTGTTTACCAGCGAGTGACAACCACCCAAGCATTCATACCATATATTTTGTCATTATTCCATTGTTTTTAGTGCTTGCAACTGCTAAATAAACCACCATGGGCCCAAAGAAAGGTCCTAGTGCCAGCCCTTTGGTAAAGGGCTGAGAAGGAGAATGTGTCGTCTTAAGTGATTCAGTGATTCTACGATATGTTATGATACTAAAGCAGCAGCAGCAGTTGATAAAGGCTAGCATACAAGACCATTGTCAGTCACAAAGCACAAACAACTTGATACCAAAGGGTTTCCTCTTGCTTTGGTATATACTCCTTGAATGACAGTCTACCTTTGAACAAAATCAAAGACTTGTCAATAACAAGGTTCCTGAATGGATAAAAATACATATACTGCACTTCTGTTTGAGATGCATAAAAACTTAATTTTGTATAACCTGTCGTTTCTGCCAGACCATGTTTTATCAGAGAAGTGTAGTATATTTAACAGTAGGAGAAATATGTTGACTGGGATATTACTGAAGACAGGGGTAGAAATTAGGTCTGTGGCCCCATATACCTAATCTTATTACCCAATATTATTTACTAACAATTTAAGCCTACCTAATTTATTCTTAAGACGTAAATCTATCAATAAGTATATTTATCTTATGGTCTCCATGCTAGTATCTGTTGTTTGGGAGGATATTGAGGGTTCCTATGATCGCCACAAACTTATTTACAAACTAATCCTGATAGTGGAATTTTTGGTTTCAATAAATTTCCACAACGGGATCTAATATACTCTGCCTGTTTCTGAAGGTCAACTTTTTATCAATATCGACTGCCAAGTCACGGGGCTCGTAGGGAGAAGCTAGGTCTTTCTGGTCTGCCATCATCTCTGCCCCAAGGAGGCTGATGGGAAGGGCAGTCTTGCGAGCTGCAGATTGTAGTAAGCTCCAGCTTTGTCACCTGCCCTACCCTAAAAGGGGTTGAGCATTGTCTATCTCGCCTATTACGGGTGTGCAGAATATATAGTGCTTTATAACTCGTAATATCTTTATATAGATCAATATTCCTTGATTTGTATCAAATAAGTGAATACAGAGCGAAACTTCAACAAAAATCCACCACATCCACCATGAACCTCCTTCTGAGGCAATGTATGACATCTCTCCTCAGTGCCCTCCACTATTTCGCTCCACAACCTTGTATGCCTCTCCGTGACGACCGTTTCCTCGTTCTTTCGATGCTCCTCTTGTGCCATCTGCCCTCGTTGTCCTGCATCCGCCCTCTGATGCGATCACCTCATGCATTCTGCACCATAAGCCCACACCTAGTTGCACTCACCTAGTTGCAACCACAACTAGGTGAGTACAGCCTGCACGTTGTTTGTTGTCCCACGTAAGTCACGTAAACTTGTGTGCTCCGAAGTGTCATCTTCAGTGAGAAGGATCCCTCAAACAGGCCCACCATGGGCCCCTCACTCCACATCCCTGCTGTTACAGCATGTATCGTTCCGTAGTCGCTGAAAACCTTGATGTCCATCTGGTCAGACTCGAACGGCACGTTCTTGATCTTAACCCAAGTGTAGGTCCTTGAAACGTCCTTCAATCTCACCTGCAGGCCGGTGCGCACAGTATACACCTGATCCTGATGCTGGTTGTTACAAACCTGGGCCTTTCTAGGGCCTGTTCCGCCCAGGCCAGTAACAATGTAACAAGAACTTAACTTCAAGTTACAAAATAAATGAAAAGGGATCAAGAGGAACGAAATAATCAATAATTCTTTCTGGTTTTTATTAACTTAATAATCCGTGGAAAGCTTTATATAAAATATTTAAAATGTCATCATGAAACAATATTTACAGACAAGATTATCTTAAGTTCACTTATTAATGAAGGGTGCAACATTCGATCTTCTTTCTCATCTATTACACTAAATGGCTCTAAAATTGCAAGACGTTCTATTCACTTAACATATTACTTGACTCTTCACACTGAGGCGGAAAGCATAACACTTATTTATTAATCTATTATCACCGTAATGTATCTAGAACGTAGACTATTCACACTCTTAATTAATAACCACTTTCAGAGCAATAAATGGAATAGAAATGTTTTCGTACTTATTACAAATAAAGAAGCATTTGTAATTAAACGACTGTTTGGGATACTAAGTAAAATATCGTATTTCAGATTTTTATTATATTAAATATATATTATTAATATAAAAGCATATAATCTGAATAAAAACAATCTAATAATCTGTGTAAAAACCTATTTACACAAAATCACAGTACAAGATAAAAGTCACAAGTAAAATCAAGTATTCGGTGTAGTGTCAAGTCGCTGCCATCTTCTAGTGTCACGCAGGACACTACCACACCTTGTCATGATACTTCTTTGTCTTATGGCCGCCTTCTCACGGGGTCCCCTGACACCCGTTCTCTGTGTCACATGACACGCCCCGGTGTCACCCGACACCCTTCTCTGTGCCCATAAGACACCTTCCTTGCATCATGAACCCATCTCTAATAAAACCTTTTCACCGCGTTATGACACACATCAAATACACGACTCAACCTGTGTCGTGCCACCGTCCAAACTCTGACTGACTACACCACTAAATACCTGACACCACATAGTGTCACACAAGACACCACCTGTTACCAGTGTCACACAAGACACCACCTGTTACCAGTGTCACACAAGACACCACCTGTTACCAGTGTCACACAAGACACCACCTGTTACCAGTGTCACACAAGACACCACCTGTTACCAGGGTCACACAATTTCAGGTACATAAGTTCAGGTACAACAGTCCATTTTCAGGTACATAGTCTCAGGAACACAGTCGGTACGGTGAATAAGCCAGTAGATAGTCTAAGGCCGTCACCAGCACGAAGAGTCAATCTCCAGGTCTGTCTGTTGAACACTCCCAGGTGTATCAGGGAGCTAGTGAACTCTCCAGTGTTGTATAGGGGAGAGTCTCGCTGACACTCTCCAGCAGTGTATATGGGAGAGTCTCGTACACTCCCTAGGTGTATCAGGGAGCTGGTGAACTCTCCAGTGTTGTATATGGGAGAGTCTTGTTAGCACTGTAGACCTGTCACCAGCACCACACTGCGAAAGTCTACAACTCTCAAGCAGGTCTGCCTGGCGAACTCCAGTAGTGTATCAGTAAGCTGGTGGACTCTCCAGTGTTGACTAGGGGAGAGTCTCGATGACACTGTCAGTCAAGCCGGCTCGGCAATCAAACATCAGGTCTGATGACGTAACCCCTTGACTGCCGGCCGGTGAGGTAATTACCTAACAACCATTGTTAGATAGGGGCCGTAACAGTACTTAGAAGTTTTCCAATGAATCTGTTTCCAAGGATATACACACGGTCGTCTTTTAAGACTGTCGCTCAAACTCATTTCTACTAAATCTAGAGGAAAACTCTAGCGTCTGCAATACGGCAAACACACGCTCTTACTACGAGCACCACTAGAGACATATTCCAAAGTCTCCACAACCGCACAACACTCACTCTTGCTATGAGCGCCATTAGAGACATATTCCAAAGTCTTCACAGTTGCAACACTTTATGTGAGCGCCATTAGAGACATATTCCAAAGTCTCACTTACGACAGCACACT
Organism: Cherax destructor; assembly: GCA_009830355.1. NCBI lineage: Eukaryota > Metazoa > Arthropoda > Malacostraca > Decapoda > Parastacidae > Cherax > Cherax destructor. Next base: position 20,655 of record WNWK01024119.1, on the reverse strand, counting down.
CACTTGCTTTGAGCGGCCACAGAGACGAACCACAGCGTCTCACTTACTACAGCGCACTCACTTGCTTTGAGCGGCAACAGAGACGAACCTCAGCGTCTCACTTACTACAGCGCACTTACTTGCTTTGAGCGGCAACAGAGACGAATCTCAGCGTCTCACTTACTACAGCACTCCCTTGCTTTGAGTGGCAACAGAGACGAACCACAGCGTCTCACTTACTACACGCACTCACTTGCTTTGAGCGGCAACAGAGACGAACCTCAGCGTCTCACTTACTACAGCGCACTCACTTGCTTTGAGCGGCAACAGAGACGAACCTCAGCGTCTCACTTACTACAGTGCACTCACTTGCTTTGAGCCGCGACTTAGACAAACACCACTCAAGGTGCTGGAGGCTCACACAGGAACCTCACAAAGGTCAGAAGAATAAATCCAAGGTGCTTCTCAGGAAAAGTGAGAGGACAGTTCTCACCATGAAAGTCTCACTGAGGACTGAATGCTCACTGACGGATCATTGACTGATCACTGACTGTTGACTCGATGATGACTGAATGATATCTGACTGATCACCGACAGATCACTGCTTGCTGATTCGTTGACTACAGAATACTCTCTCGGTCTCTCGGTCTGACTCGCTGAATAGATACTGACTGCTGTGTAGCAGGTGGCCCCCCTCATTGGGTACGATGACGTAGTGAGGCGGGAATTCCTGACCTGTTAACGAGCGGATGGATAGTTAACTATACGTCACATAAAACCCTACCTAGATGTACAGGAGACATACCACTTGCCAATATAACGCTTATTTTCATAATAATGATAAAGACATTTTCTACTGCCGTATGCTAAAGTATATAATGATGGGTAAGGGTGGGTCCCGTAACACTGGTCGACCAACCCTCATAAACGTCAGCTGTAAGGAGTTTCACAAACACACTAGTAATGCTGTTCATTGCCACGCCATACAAATCAAGTCACCTCGACGTTGTACACGTCCTTTAGGATGCCTGGAAGAACAGAGGCTGCTGGAGGGCTGCAGTACTCCTGTGATCATGTCAATACAGACAGTATTTACTCGTCGTCTGCCGGCCGACACCATATTTGACTGAAAACAAAGTTGGCTCAGAGCGTCACCAGGGGTCAGCACCAGTGCAGAGAACCACCTCACCCCACCAAAGCTTCCTTGAAGGGCGCGAACACCTGAGACAACGTAGCACCCTTACCCTGTGATGTCTGGTCGCACACTTGAAGAGAGTTGCTGGCATCTGGAAGATAGGGAGGAGGACAGGGGGGTTAAGTGTTTGGAAGGGAATCTCCTCCATAAGGACTTCAGGTAACAAGTCCTTATCTGGGTTATTTCCTTCTTTTTCTTTTAATGCCACTAGGACCAGCTTGAGTCACTAGACCAATTCCTAGAAAAGTAACTGTCAGAGTGCTCTTGTTTCTGCACCTTGCTCAGGGTGGTGTTTTTCAACAAATATCTGCAACCTAGTCCACATAGAACACATTTCCTTAATCTCTGAAGAAGATACTACCACACCCTCTCCATCCTCATGCTGTTCCTGATAAAGCTCTTTCAGCTCTTCGGTGGTTAGGTCTACCCTGTGCTCTTCCACCAACTCTTCCACATCCTCACCACTCACCTCCAACCCCAGGCTGTTCCCCAATGCCACAATATCTTCCACAACAGGCACAGGGTCGTCAGGGTCAGCCTCAAATCCTTCAAAATCCCTCTTTTCAACACAATCCGGCCACAGTGGTCTCCAAGCAGAGTTCAAAGTCCTGGAAGTCACCCCCTCTCAAGCCTTACTTATAAGGCCTATGCAATGGACGATATTTTTTTTTTTTTTATATTTTATTTGAAACATATTTCAAATAAAATAATAATATTAAAAAATCCAACCACCAAATAACACTCATCTGAACATAAAGGAAAACCTCAAAAAACTAATTTAAAAACCTTGTCCTCCAATAAATAAAGAAAATTTAAAATTTTATAACCTAACAATGTAAAAATTGTCCTTCCCTTTTGAAAAAAAGTACCATTTTTGGACAACACACACACACACACACACACACACACACACCCCCACACACACACATTGACATTAAACTTTGGGTTTTAAAAGGGCCCAGGAGACATAACAACAATATTCGGGAAGGAACACACACACACACACACACACACACACATCCCAAATACAAAAAACCAAAACAGAGGGGGCCCCAACCCTTACGCCTTCCCATGACCCCCCCCACCCAAAAAACCCAAAAAACAAACCCCAACCGACGCCTACCCCGAAAAAACCAAAACCCCCTCCTGAACAAAAGCCACACACCCCCCCCTATTGTCGCCCCGCCCAATTTGGGGAAAAGTCGGCCGTCAACCCCCACCCGCCACCCCCAACCACAACACATACGTGACCCTCCATACCTAACAAAAAAACCCCGGCCCCCAGCCCAGAAAAAGCCCCCAAAAACCCCATAAAAACCCACCCACTGTTAGATTTCTGTGGTTAAACTTCTATCCCCCCCCAAACCCCTTTACCCAGCCTGTTTTACATTTTGGTAATACTTTCCCCTTGCACCAGAGCCCGACCCTTTCCTGGGCCCCCCACCCCTAAACACCAAGCCCCACACACAAATCTCCACACAATACATGAGACCTTTTGGACCACCCTCCCAAACCCCCCGGGGGTCCGGGAAAAAGGGGCCCCTCAACCCCTTGATCCCTCTCCCCATTTGGTACCACCCCACCCTTCCCCCTGGGACCCAAAGCCTCACAGAAATAAATCGGGGTGCAGCCCCTCCCCCCCTGCCCCCCTCCCACATCTAGGCCCTGTTTTCCCCCATATTGTATAACACCCCCCTGGGCACCGCCCTTGGAAAATCTGACATTTGCTCCCGATCCTCGCACGTAACCTGAGCCCCCTTAAATCCCCCCAAAACCTTTTAACCGTATACTGGAAAAACCGCCACACCCTCTATCCCCTCTAAAAACCCATTCTGTTAAAACCTTTCCCAACTTTTGGGGGTTCCACTATGACCAATAAATTTCTCAAACAAATCTCTACAGTAGTCAATCCCCTTTTCCCCTCCCCACCCCCGCACCCCCCAACACCCCACCCCCTTCCACCCCCCCACCACTCCATCCCCCCCCTCTCTCCCCCAAACCCCCCCTTCACCGGAAATCCCACCAAAAACAAAAGCCGTTTCCAACCATAAACCCCCAAACCCCCCTTTCCCAACCCATTCCCTAACCACACCCTTTTCCCCAAACCCAAACCCCTTCCATTCCCCCAAGATATTTAAACCCCAAATTTTTAAACCCTATTTACATCCCCCCTCAACAGGGGGTCACACCACTCCCAAAATCCTACTGTAGACTAAAATATTCACAGCTAAAACCCCTCTGTTTAAAGGAAGATCACTGGTCTCCATGCTTGCATACACATTTTCCCCGGGTGCACCCCCCTCCCCAATTCCACCCCCCTTTGTCTGATACCTGTCTTTTCATGTACAAATCCACAAAGGAAAATACCCACCACCCCCCAAACCGGCCCCTGCCCCAAAACCCCCCCACCCATGATCCCCCCTCCAACAATTTAGTTTTCCCACTATTCCCCTTCAACCCTGTTGCCCCACAAAATGTCCAAACCCCCAAAAACCTCCCCCCCAAAACTCACTTCCAAGAGCACCGTCGGGGTCATCCACGTAACCCATGATGCCCTTCCCCATCCCCCCCACCCCACTTCCCAAAAAGATAGAAAGGGTCTTGTCGCAAGAAGAGAATCCCAAAGGGGGAAAAACCCTGCCGGGGGCCCCTGCCATCCCCACCACACCCCCCGAGCCCCCCTTTCACCTGTATTGAAAAACCCCCCTCATATAACGTCCTAAACCCAATCCAAAAACCCCCCCCAAAACCCTGCTCCTCAACCCCTCCAAAAAAAACCCCCTTTTTTCCCCCCCATCATATGCCCCCCGGGTCCAAAGCAAGGGGTTTGCCCCCCCAAAAACCCTGTCAAAAAGGGCCCTTTAATCCCCATCCCCCAAAAGCACCCCCTTTTCCCCGGTACCCCCCCTGCCCCCCGCAATCCTCCCTCAAGAAACCCTTTCATCCTGTTACCCAGAAATTTGGAAAAAATCTTAAAATTTCCCCCTTTTCAAAAGCCTGGGGTTTGTAGTTACTCCCCCCGGTTCCACCTTTTCACCAATACCATCCCCCTTTTCCCAAATCCCCTGTCCCATCCCCCCAAACCCTCCTCATCCTATTCATTTTTTAATTACAAAACCCCTTCGACTACCCCAGTTACCCTTGTGAACCATTTCCCAAACCCCACATCAAAAAGGGCTTTCCCTCTCTCATCCCACTTACCGCCCCCCCAAACCTCTGCCTCACTAATGACTCCCCACCACCCTCACACCACTCCCCCAAACCCCCTTACCCCCTCCATCAGTTCATCACAAGCCTCCTCCCCCCCCACTGCCAAGAAAATTTAAAAAACCATTTTCCACAACCCCAATCGCTTCCCCCCCAAATTTCATCCCCGTTCGAACCATCCAATTTCCTCCCATTTCCCCCCTTTTCCTTTGGTTTCTTTCCCCCTACGACTTTTTTGCCCCAATATGTTTTTTGGGAAGGGCCCTTATCCCCCAAACATCATCAATACCCCTTGTATCCATGCCCCCCAAACCTCTATTCTGTTTTTATCAACCTATTCTTCCCCCCCCTTTATCCCTCCCCTGCTTCCCCCCCTTTCCGCATAACAACTCCGAATTTTTTCAATATATTGTTCACCCCATATTCCATCTCCCCTCCTCCTTCCAAACCCTTTTTGATAAAACTTAAACCCCTTTTTTCCCCCCAACACCCCCCAAACCCCACCAATCTTCCCCCCCCGTCCCCCTTTTCCCAAACCCATCCCCCCAAAGAAAAAACTCCCCCCTTGTCCCTAAAGATAACAGCTGCACGTTAAATTTCCAGTCCCCCCAACCCCCCTGGCCGCACCTGGGCCAATCTCCTAAACCCAACCCCCCCTTATGGTCGGGAGAAACCCACATCCACAAAAATTAATCCTCCCTCTACCACGGGACCCTGACACATAAACCCTATCTAACCCGGCCCCGTAACCTCCTTCCAAAAGTACACCCCCCCCCCCAACCCCAACCACACCCCAACCCCCGCACTCGGGGAAAAAAAATTCCCAACTCCCCCCAAACACCACCCGTTCCCTAGGCTCAAAACCCCCACCCGAATCACGAATTAAAATCCCCTCCACAATCGACACCCTGGAAAACCCCCAAAAGATAAACATTACACCCCTTTACAAAGTCCACTTTCCCCTTTTCTGGAATGATCTGCTTTTAAAAACACCAGGGGAAAAATACCCCCACCCCACCCCACTTCCCCCCCCAACAATTACCCCCCACACCCCTTCCCATGTAATTAAAAATAGATTCTGCATTCCCCCCCCCTCCTCCCTTTAATTTTCCTGACCCAACCAGCATACACCCTTGGGCCCCCCCTTTTAACATCAACTCACTCCCACATCTAAAATTGTGTTCTTGGGGAAAAAACCACATGCAAAAACCTACCTCCTTAAAGTGCCTTCTACCCACTCGTTTAAGCCCATCCCTTTAAACCCCCTTTTCATTTAACGTTGGGGGTTTAAAACTCCTGTGGGGGGGTTTCCCAGGCCCCGATGGGGCTGCGGGCCGCCTTCCCTTTCCAGCTTTCCCATCAGCTTCCCAAACCCCTTTATCTGTTCACTACCTTTCAACAAAGGGGCCCTTTTTCCCACCTCCACCATTGGGCTTTTACCTGTCCTCTTTTTGTTTTCTTTTTTCTTCACTATCAGTCCCCCTGCCCGGTTTTTTTCCCGGACCCTGCCACCACTTCCATACTACCATCCATCTCTACACCCCCTGCCTGTGTACCCCTACCGGGGAATTTTTTTTCCTGGTTTTGGGTTTTTTGCCCGCACAGCTGTTCACCAACTCATCCACCCACCCGCAGCTTCAATCACACCTTTACATGCCCCCCCACTGAGCACCGGCAAAGGGTTTATCCAACAACTTCCCCCAATGCCTCCCCCCAATGGGGCTTCCTCTATGCTGTCAGCCAGCCTCCGGCAAACAGGGCACCCCCCCTTTTTGATCGTGGCAGCGTCTGGCCCCACCACCGTCGACCCTTCCACAATCTCACTCCATAATTTGGTCCCAACCCTTTCTTGTCAACCACCGGGTCCTGCACCCCCCCCGCCCTCCTTCGCCCTGGTCCCGTGCCCCAAAATCCATTCTCGGTCCTTTCCCTGCATGCAGTCCGCCGCCACATGCTCCCCCCCCCCACAACCTGGGGTGTCCTCCTCTGTCCGCGTACGTTACGTAGAGCTGGGTCCCTAAAACCTGCAGGACAACATAAGAAGGAATGGGCCCGTAAAAATCATTTTTGAGCGAGTATGTCCTTCGAACAGACCTACCAACGGTCCCCCACCCCCTTCCCCGCCATTGCCGCATGCACGATGCCGTAAGCTCCCAAAAGGGGCTTGATGTCCATGGGATCGATTTCCCCGGGGCATTCTTGACCTTGGGTCCCCGTGTGGGGGACGGAAAGTCTTTCCCGTCCACTTGTAATCCAGAGTGCACTGTATATACCCTGTCTTGATGGGGCTCCCGGGCCTCTCAAACTTCAGCCGTCAAGGGGCTTGGAAACTCTGTTAACTCCATTTAAACTATCCCAAAAAAATTTTCCCCATTCCAACCCCTAGAACCCTAAGATATTAGGCAGCACTGTCGTCACTGTGGGCCCGTTGCAACACCCCAGACACCATGTTTATACAGACGGTATTAATCCTGGGGGTCTGCTCGCCGTCGCCATGTTGACAGAAAAAAGAAGGGTTTTCCCGTGCTCGCCCCTAGGGGGCAGCTCGTGGAACAGCACCCCACCCACAAAAACTGGGGGGCTAATTTAAGGGGGTTAATGTTTTGGGAAAGGGGTTCCCCCCTAAGGACTTCAGGAAAAGTCCTTTTCTGGGGTTATTTTCCCTTTTTTTTCTTTTAATGCCACCCAGGACCCGGGTTGAGTCACTAGACCCCCCTAAAAATAAATTGTCCAAAGTGCTCTTGTTTCTGGGACCTCGAACATTTTCCTGAAGTGCAACATGGCTCTGTCATTTAACTGGTTGCAGAGATGGCTTATTTCACCTTGCCCCAGGGTGGGGTTTTTCAACAAATATCTGCAACCCAGTCCCCCATGGGGAAAACATTTCCTTAATCTCTGAAGAAGATACTACCACACCCCTCCATCCTCATGCTGTTCCTGATAAACTCTTTTTTAGCTCTTTTGGTGGTTAGGCCCACCCTTTTTCCTTTTCCCCAACCTTCCCCCATCCTCACCACTCCCTCCAACCCCAGGCTGTTCCCCAATGCCACAAATCTTCCACCAAAACACAGGGTCGTCAGGGTCCCCGCCCCAAATCCCCTTTAAAATCCCTCTTTTCAACACAATGGGGACAGTGGTCTCCAAGCAGAGTTCAAAGGTCCGGAAGTCACTCCCCCTCAAGCCTTAATTATAAAGGGCCCATGCAATGGACATTTTAGTGATCTTTCCCGAACTCTTATTGTCATCTCCCGTGTTTTGAGGGTCCGAAAGCACTTTTTTAAACACTGCTTTTGTGTAGAGTTTTTTAAATTGGAAATGACCTGCTGGGGCCATGGGCTGGATGAGAGGGGGGGTGTTAGGAGGCCCAAAAACTTCTGTGATGAAACAACCCACGAAGGAAATCTGCCAAGGGGGGATGAGCAGGAGCATTGTCCAGTAACAGGAGGCACTTTTGGGCCCCAAATTTCCCTTTTCCCGGAGGTATTTCTTCACACTAGGGCCAAACACTCCAGTGAACCATTCCACGAAAATGTCCTTAGTGACCCATGTCTTGGTGTTAGCCTTCCAAGACCGATACACGAGAAAACATTGACCAAAAAGCGCTGAAACATGAAAAAACGATATTCAGAAAGACCGAAACACGGTGTCCATGTATTCTATTCTAGGTGATTTGCTGGATGGATCCCCGGGCCGGGTCTTCCCAAATTTTGTGAATTGGGTCCCCGGGTAAGGCGTTTATCTTCGTTACATGTACATGCATGGCATTCCTTCCGTGGGAAAGGGCTTGCTCTCCCATTCTCTGGGTAAAAAATGTCCCAAAAGTTAGGTTGCTCTAATGGTGGTTGGTTGGGGGGCAATGGAGGCCCCCAGCAGGCCTTCACACGACATCAGCGATGACTGGGAGTGGTCTTCAAGTCTCTGATGGCCAAGTACACAGATTTCCCCTTTATCTTCCTGGGCCCCCCCACCGGGGTCATCGGGAAGTGTCTGGGCAAGGGGGAATGTGCTGGGCAGTCTTAAAAGGTAGTGCAACAGGGTTCGAAACCATCCCGGGTTTCAGTGGGCCGGCCCCCCGCCCCTTCAACGATCCGATCCGTGCAGTGGTGGGATACCCCAAGCGTAGGGGGTGGATGCCTCCTGCGTATCGTGGTCTGTTTCCCAAATTGGGGGCGTCCCGTGAGTCACCCTGTCAAATAGTGTAAGTAAATTTTTACGTCTGTACATGGTTGCACTCATGAACAAATTATAAAGCAATGGCAATCTATTATCTACACCCAGCCACAACTGTAATGAGTTATTGGTGCAAATTTTTGTTGGGGCACACACACACACACACACACACACACACACATACATATAAAACATGTATATACATAAAACATCTGAGGATGGAATTGCACCAAGTGGCTGTGCCCCGAGCGTTGGGTCTTAGCAGCCCCATCTGCTGCATCATTGCCCGGGGGTACCCCCATGGCTCGGGATCCAGTTGGTGGTGGTCACGACCTGGTCCATGAGCTGGCCCGGGGCTATATCTTAGCCATTCAGCCAAATATATAAACAAAATGGCAATATCTGAGAGGTATAAAAAATTTTCAGTTTAAGGTTCAAATTATTATATACAAATAAAACCCCAGTTTTTTTCCATTATTTAGTTTTCTTGGGTGGAAGTAAGAGAAACGTGAAAACTTTAAATAAAACTTGGCTAGGGGCTATTAAATCTTGATTCGAAAAAAAGGACCATGGGCCAATGAAATTTGTTTTCACAATTTTTTGTTAAAAAGGACACAAATGACTAAGTGACATTTTTATTGTGAACGTTTTTCGCTCTCCAGGTTTTCTCGGTTAAGCGTTACTTTGGAACAGTGGGTATTATATATTTAAAGTGGGGTGAAATATTGGGTGGCCGAGGTAGTAGTGATAAGTAGTAAAAGGGTAGACATGGTAGAACAATAATTTATGCACATGAGTAAAAGGGATAAAAACAAATTTTAATAACAATGGTTGGACAAATTTTTATGCTGGAGGGAAATAAGGGCCTGTGGGTTCCACATCTACGATGCTTGTAATTGCAGGAGAGCCATGTAAAGGTAGGTTAACGTCGGAGGATTTTTGCTGGACTTCAGAGATGGAAGCTGCCTTGGGTTTTGTTTAAGGAGAAACAGAGATGTGTTGATGGGGATTTGGTCTGGGAAATTGTTTCTTTGATACAGTCGGGCTTTTAATTTCATGAATGATTGTTGGAATTTCGGTGACGCAGGCTTGTTCGGTTACTTTCTGGGCTGGTTCATTGATGCGTTTTCGGTTTTTGCTGTTTCCCTTACATGGGCGCAGCCCACAGGGAGTGTGGCCCGCTTGACGGCATGGTGCTTGGTTTGTCCGGGTAGATTTAATAGAAGTACTGGAGCAATGGACCTATGTTATTTTGTGCAAATACTTTAGAAATGTTGGATAACCCTTCTTTTGGGGGAAGAATATAACTTTGTTGGAGTGGTGTTGACGCGGGAGGATTAAGATCTGAAAGTTTTTTTGCAATTTTGATGAAAAAAAATTCAGGAAGGTTTGGTGAATGTATGACATTTCGTCAAGAAACTCGGATTTAAATTCGGCTTGGGAAAGAAATCCGAATTGGCCTTTTGCCAGTACTTGACGGGAAAAAATGTGGAGATCATTTTATTTGTGGAAACCTTGAAATTTTAGGTTTATCTCTTTGGGATGGGGACGCCTAGAAAGGGTAGTTTGTCTTGACTTTCTTCTGGAAATTGGATCGCCGGTCAACTGCGGCCCAGTCCTAAAGGATCCCACATCAACGCCGGGGAGTTTCGGGGCCGCTACCCAAGGACCCTTGGGATGTTTCAAGGGCCGCCTCTAGGTGCCCCTTCGGTTTAGCTAAGACCTTAGGGGACCCCTTTCCCCATGCCGGTATGTTTGTTTGAGAGCCGGGGTTATGAAAGAAAAACAGTTGAAATTAACACAGAGCCAATAAGGTCAACCCGGGAGGTAGGGGAAGGTTAAGGTCCTGATTGATTTACCGTGTAGCCTGATGGCTTGTGTAGGTACTTTAGTGAAGAGGAGTCCCCCAAACCGCTTAGTTTCGTTGGATGGGAATTTGGTGGGAGAAGGTCGCCTGAATGTTTAAGATGAGCGGGGCTGATGGCCCCCGGGAAGGCAGGAAAAGATGTTTGGCAAGAACTCCGGGCTATTTTGGGTGGGGCACTGCCTATACCTGAATGACCAATCCACTTACGAACCCATCAACACACAACAGTGGGAAACACTCACTAAAGATTTCTATATAAAACCAGACAAATACTGAAACGCACCAGTGAAGGAAAGAAACTTCTTATTGATACCCAGCAACCCTAAACCAGCCCACATGTATGGCTTACCCAAGACCCATAAGCATAATATTCCTCTCAGACCAATCAAAATCAGGTAGGCAGTGCACCACACAAAACCAGCCGGAGTTCTTGCCAAACATCTTTCCTGCCTTCTGGGGACCATCAGCCCCGCTCATTCTTAACATTCAGGCGACCTTTTTTCAACCGCATCCGAAATCTCTCCATCCGAAACAAGAAACAAGCAGTTTGGACGTGACTTCCCCCTTCACTAAAGTACCTACCACACAAGCCATCGAGGTTCTACGACGTAAAGTCAATCAGGACCTTAACCTTCCTCTACCTCCCGGAATTTTGTTGACCTTATTGAACTCTGTGTTAATTTCAACTGTTTTTCTTTTTAATAACGGCTCAAAACAAACATACGGCATGGGAATGGGGCCCCCATCAGTGCCGTCTTAGCAACTTGTACATGGAAACCTAGAGGCTGAACACTTCGCCAACATCATACCCTTTTAAGCGTCACTTGGTACGTTACGTAGACGACGTCCCTAATACCCCAAACGTTTGATGTACGGAATCTTCAGGCTAGGCTCAACCAGTTGGAACGGGATCCAGTTACACTAGAAGAAGAGAATGGGGCAAACCCCTTTTTAGACGTCCTCATCCACAAAGTAGTAACAACCTAAAATTTCAAGTTTACCGAAACCCACAAAAAAAAGATCTCCCCACTTCTATTCCAGCCAAGATACTAAGACCAAAAAGGCATCATCATCGGATTCTTCCTAAAGCTTACCGAATTTGTAGTCCTGAGTTTCTTGACGAGGAATGTACATCATTCACCAAACCTTCACTGATTTCATTTTCCCCCCTTTTTTATCAAAAAAATTGCAAGAAAGAAAACTCTTCAGATATTTCTTTCCCCCGTCAACACCACTCCAAACAAAGTATAGTTCTTCCCAACAGCCAGGTTGCATCCAACATTTCTAAAGTATTTGCACAAGCTAACACTAGAGTCGCCATTGCTTCCAGTACTTCTATTAAGAATCTAACCAGGACTAAATCCAAGCACCATGAACCAGTCAACGCAGGGGTCTACACTATACCCTGTGGAGGCTGCGACAGAATTTATGTAGGAGAAACAGCAAGAAACCTCCGAAACACGCATCAATGAACACATTAATGCATGCAGAAACGATAACCTGAACAACGCCTGCGTACAACACCGAAATTCCAACAATCATCTCATGAAATTCAAAGACGCCCGACTAGTAATCAAAGAAACTAATTTCCGTAGACGCAAATGCCTTGAATCAGCACTTATCTCTGTTTCTAACACAATTAAACAAACAAAGGCAGCTTCACCATCTCTGAAGTCTTAGCAAGAATCCTCCTGAAAACAGTTAACCATACCATCACATAGTCTCTCCTGCTAATTAACACAGCACATCGTAGATGTGAACACTCCTACAGGCCTTCTATATTTCAACCTCCAGCATAAAATATTTGTCTAACCTATTGTTATACTACCCTAGTATTTGTTTTATCACTTTTTACTCATGTGCATATTGATTGTTCTACCTTATTGTATTACTACTACTACTACTACTACTACTACTTATCACTACTACCTCGACCACCACTAGTATTTCACCTCACTTTGAGAGTATATAATAGCCCACTGTGTCCATGTAACGCTTGTAACGGCTTGAGAAAGCTCCTGGAGAGCGAAACGTTGCCACAATAAAATGTCACATTAGTTGCATTTGTGTCCTTTTACTTAACATATTGTCGGTAATTCTACCAATATTATTACACAATTTTCTTTGAAGCAAACATAAAAGAGAACGTACATTTACCGGGCTGACTGCTGCATTTTATTTAATAAAATAGAATAATAATAATAATAATAATATCTTTATTTACTACAAGTACATGTACATGGTATACAGACCTAGCTGACATCAGTGACATACTACTATATAGAAAGTCCCTTGTTATGCTGAGCATTTCGGGCAGAATAGGTCAGTGTCCTAGGATGCGACTCACACCAGTCGACTAACACCCAGGTACCCATTTTACTGATGGGTAACATAGACAACAGGTGTAAAGAAAGACGCCCAATGTTTCCGCCCTGGCTGGGAATCGAACCCAGGCCCTCGCCGTGTGAAGCGAGAGCTTTAGCCACCAGACCACCAGAGCCATGGACATGATAAAAAGTTGTACAAGGTATTATAGTCGTGGTGTGTACATGCCAAAAGCCCCTTGTATGCAGAGCATTATGGACAAACTTAAAATTAACTTAATATTACTTAGTCTAGGTGGTTTGGTGGCTAAAGCTCTCGCTTCACACACGTAGGGCCTGGGTTCGATTCCCGGCGGGGTGGAAACATTTCTACGTGTTTCCTTACACCTGTTGTCCTGTTCACCTAGCAGCAAATAGGTACCTGGGTTGTTAGTCGACTGGTGTGGGTCGCATCCTGGGGGACAAGATTAAGGACCCCAATGGAAATAAGACACAGTCCTCGATGACGCACTGACTTTCTTGGGTTATCCTGGGTGGCTAACCTTCCGGGGTTAAAAATCCGAAGAAATCTTATTTTTTATCCTATCGTTTTTGCAGTTTAAACATTTCGGTGGAGTAGTGGTGGTGAAGGACCTGTAGTCATGTCCTTCATTACTGCAGGTAGAACAGAACTTTTTATCCTTGGTTGGGCAGTCTTTAGTTGTGTGGAGGTATGAATAGCAGTTAAAGCATTGTGGGATTTGTCTAAATTTCTTTGCTTCGATGAAGGCTGGGTTGATATGGAAATAGTGGATAGCCAGTCCATCGGTGAGAGCTTTGTCTGCCATTGTGACGTCACTGAAGGTGACCTTCAGCATGGATGAAGCATTGGGTATTTTGGTAATAAAAGTCCACCTTTGCCCAAGGGTTCTGCGTTTCTATGGATGTCTTGATTTCATTAGTATCTTGAGTGGTGATGAGTGTCCAGGCGTCTGAGGAACACAGTCCTCTTGGCCTTCAAGGCCGGGGAAGTCCAGACTTGGAATCCCCGGTCTTGCAGCGTTGTAGTAGCAGCAGTGGTGAGAAGCTTCTCTGCCTCAGTGTCGTCAATACAGACGACAATGAAGGCAGCTTTCAGTGACAAAATCGCGGTGAATTTAACTTGCAGAATGCGGCTAACAGCAGATGCAAGTGCTAGCTTGGACGTATCATCGATGATTCCACTTGAAGGCTTGATCTTGACTGTTAGAGAAATGCATCCTGGTGATGCAGAGCGCAGTAGAGACGTGTGTCGTGGCCTCGGTGTTCTGTGACTGACACCTTCCTGATGTTGTGCTCTTGGTCTTTTCCTGGTTTTGGGATAAGGCAAGCTGTGGCGGATTTGAAGAAAGGAGGGAAATAACCAGAAGCAAGTATGGCATTAAAGAGATCAGTAAGAGCAGAAACAACAGATTGAGGAAGATGACGAAGTATTGAATGAGAGTCCAGAAGCACCAGGTGCTTTCTTGGGAAGTTTAGTTAAAAGTGAGTGAATGTCAAGTGTCACGAAAGGAGAGTTGAGAGAATGAGTGGAGGATAGTGTATCAAGAGAGATAATGGGGTCAGGATTGGTGAGGTCATTGTGTCTTGCAATCCAGTGTTCAACGTCAGTTGTGTGGTCAAGTGTAGCTGGGTCTGGAGGATGTGGGTGAAAAATTTGTTCCCATGTGTCTTTAAAAATGTGTACTGCCTCTGCTGGATCAGAGATAAGTCTATTGTGAGTAATGTGTCTGAAGGCTGTAGATTTTGGGGGTTCCCCTGATTTTTCGGATAAAATTCCGAAAAGTTTTGGAATCTTGATTCGGTGTTTATCAGCTGTATCAATGAGGATTGCCAGTGTCTTCCAGACTGCGAATGATATGCATCCGCAGTATGGATAGATCCCAGCGAATTAAGTTGTCTATTTTGATTTACAGCAAAACGGTGTCTGTAGCAAGTGAGCAAGCGCTTAGTTCTCTCTGATGGATGGAAAAGTATCTGGTCTTGTAATGCTTTATAGGAACAGTTTGTGCAGCGACTTGCATAATGGCATGTTGTATATGTATAATTTGTCAATGTTTGTTACTGGTTTGTTGTAGTTATATGTAAGGTCAGTATTGTCCAGTCGAAGTTTTAGGTTAGTTAAGTCGTCCCAGTCGGTCAACGAGTAGTCTGTAGTAGGAGAGACTGGAATTTGTATAGGGTTTATAGAAATATGGAGGTGATAGGAATATGATCAGAGCGAAAGAGGGCCAGGAGTTATGAAGTGGTGAAGATGATTACTAGCTCTGTTGGTGAAAATTTTATCAGGAGTGCCTTTACCGTTGTGTGAAAATAGTTGGGAAGTGAGGGCCAAGATGAATAAGATGTTTTTGTGTGACAAGAGTTAGGAGTTGTTGTCCATGTGTATTTGTCATGAAAGGCAGTGTGTCTAGCATTGAGATCAGCAAGGATCTAAACTGGAAGATGAGTGTAATTGAAAACTAAAGTTAGGTCATGGAGATTTGTTAGTGTTTGGGCGAGTATAGGTAGTGTAAATGATGATTGGGCCGTGTAGGAGTGTGTATCTTCACAGCCATGCTGTGAGAATAAGTGAAGGGAAGGGAGAAGAATTCATGACGAATGGTACTGTTCACCAGGATGGCTACGCCATTCCAGTGATCAGCAGGAGATTGACGTGCAGTGTAACCAAGGTGCCTGATTTGTTGATCATCTCGCACACATGTGCTGTTTAAAAGTAACACATCTGGGCGTTCAGATTCGACTAGTTCAGCCAGAACGTTTGTTTGCATTGTAAGCCCGTAACTTTAAGAGCCATTATTGGAGGAAGATGACTGGGGAATGATATTCGACAAGCACTCGCCAATAATATGTGCCATTGCTACTTCAAGATTTTGAGTTAAGGGAGGATCTTGTTGGGGAATGAGTGTTGAAGTAGATCTAGCATGAAGGGAGGAAGAAGGAAGAGAGGAACGCGAGTAATGAGGGGAGGAGGAAGGAGGGCGGTGTTTTGGTCTGGTACTGTTGCTCATGTGTTTGTCTGATGTGGGAGAAGAATTGGCAGTTGTTTTAGATTTTGATCGTGTCCTTTGGGAAGGCTGAGGCACAGGAGAAGAGACTAAAGGTGTCTGAGAGGGGACAGTGCCAGAGAGAGTAGAAGAGGCAGAGTGGGAGGTAGAAGATGTAGAAAGTGAAGAAAGAGGGATAGAAGCATCGGGGACTAGCATTGAAGGAGAGGGGGAGGAGGCATCAGTAGGAAGAGAGGTTTGCAGGAAAAACATTATCCAAATTGTTAACTTTCAGGTCATTGAGGAGAGTGGGGTAGTGAACTTTGTCAAAATTTTTAGCGGCAATGAACAGCAGTCATCACAATTGTCTCGAGAACCGAGGATCTCTTGAAGGTTGTCGCCAATCTTCTCAGGAAAAGTATAATAGAAAAAGACTAATAACAAGAAAAATAAACACTATTTTAATAGAATGAAATTTAAATAAGTACGTAAATATGATTATAATCCTATATTAAGAAAAATGAAAAAAAAGATGATTCAAAGCTAAATATTTACAGCTGTGAGGATCTTGACACAAGCAATGAATCACTGATGACTCGTGGTGGTGGGGGTGGTTGTGGTGTTGTTGTTGTTGTTGCCTCGAGGTTTTCCACAAATCCAACAGTCTTCCAAACTGTTACAATGTCACAAATGATGTCAGAGACTCAGTTGAAAGTTGTCCCCTAGTGACGTCCAGTTGCCTGATGTTTCTAGTGTGTACTGAGGTACTACTGGTGAAGTGCAGAAATGGTGGTGGTTTCTCAATTGGTGAGTACGCCGGCCCCCACTCAGCCTTGAATCCGATGATCCGAGCGGACACAGAGGACTGTGAATGAAACCCCAATAATTACTCACCACTCTAGCATTAATTTACATAGTAGGCATAAGGCCTTTAAAAGAAATGGCGAAACTGTAATAATTAACTCTACCAAAAACCAAGGCAGGACATAGCAGAAGTGAATGTTGTTAAACATGAGTGAAGCTCCAAAATAGTGAAGCTTTTAAACATATAATAATAAAGATACGAGCAGCCGTGAAGTACTTACAGTGAGATAGAGCGTGGTCAGTCGAGTGATTTCAACCTGTGGCCGGAGCCCAGCATTACACCTCTCACCGGGTGGAAAAGGGGGGGGGGAAACAGCAGCAGCGAGACACTCACCCCACCTTAACCAGCAAACTACCACTCAACCATCACTCTACATACCTTCACACTTTCATCACTCCTATCTATGGACTTTTCCCTCACACTCGTGGATGGTGCAGATGCTGTAGAGAGATAATTGTGGACAGCAGCAGCATAGGAAGAAGTAGGAGGAGGAGGAGGAGGAGGAGGAGGAGGGTTGGTAGGTGTGGCAGCTGTAAAGAGAGGAGACTGAAACTGTGTGGACAGACTAGTAACAGGATTTGGAAGGTTGAGAGGTTGGTCTTTTCGCAATGAGGAGACATGTTCCTTGCGAGTATTACACTAGAAATAAGTAGCTAGATGAGGCTCAGAGCAATTGATACATTTTGGGTCATTTGTGCATTTGCTAAAATGATGTCCTTGAAGAGAACACCTGGAACATATCATGTGATTTTGACAAGTGTCCTTCAAATGCCCAAAACTATAGCATTTATAACATTGCAAAACTGCGATAAAGTTGGGCAAGAACAGGGAAGTAGCTGGGATATGAAAATACTTTGCTAGAATACCATTTTTGAACAAAATATCAGCGTCAGCTGGTGTTGAGCATCTGATTTTCAGGACATTAGACCTTGGAGGGTGGAAGATATCCTCAATGGTGATATAGTTGTGTGGAAATGTCAGTCATGAAGTCAGCCTTATCATTGTCATATGCATCAATAAGAGAAGAGTCAACAGACTTTGCCACAACTGTGCTCCTGGCCTTATGGTCAGGAGCCCAATCAATAGCAAACCCTGCCTGTGAAAGCTTTGCACGAACCTCTTTACTGGTGCAAACATCAACATTTTTTGGAGAACGATTGATCTTAACTCCGGATTTGGTCTTGAAAACATTGATCATGGGGGTTTGGGTAATGTTGAAAATGGTGGAGGCATAGTCTAGAGTATCTTTATCAGTGCGAGAGTAGGTCAAGAGAAGGGCCATGGTCGGTGGTCGAGGAGGTCCCTGTGCAGTTGCCATGGTGACAACCACACAGTTGGGGATGAAGCAATTCGGTAGATTAGCTCGTTAAGGTGGATCAAGCGTGTGGTCCTGAAGGGACTTGTTGTTGTATACCTGCCAAGATTTTGCTTCCCGTGCTGTAATCACTTGGACACCAGCCACGGGCACAAGCCAGACGAATACACAGAGGTGCAGGTCCAGCTGGCCCAGAAAAAAAAAAGAAAGATTTTAGAGAATAGAGAAAAGTGCTGGTGTCCTCCAAGTGGTGTAGTCTCACCTATCCACTGTGTGGGTATCTTTAAGCACCTCAGTGAAGAGGGTATGACTGGCCACTTGGAAGATTACGGCACAAAAGAGAGCTAACCCTTGTCACACCAAAAAAAAGATATTGGTCAAAAAAAAAAGCTGTCTAGATTCTCAGAGATGCCGTAAACACCGAATCTGGAGGCGAGGAAAACAGTACGCCAGTGGGTACACTTGCACCATGTGCAGAGGTGTCGAGGTCCAGCCTTTGAAAATGGGCCAATCGGACAGCAGCCTGGAGGATGAGGTGGGAAGACTTCAACCAGCAGCAGGAGTGCAGAGGTAGACTTTCTGCCCCAGGGCAGGCGGCCAGCGACGCACAGAATCCCGATGCCAAGATGAAGAATCTCCAGCAGCACAAACACCAAGTCAGTGAGGAAAAAAAGCCTCTCCCAGCATGGGGATCGCAAGACAACTGAATGACTCAGGGCTACAGTCAGGAGCGTCTACGTCTTGCCAGTGTGGGAGCCAGGGAAGGAATGTCTGTGTGCTGTGTGTATATTATCAATAGATGAGTTACAATAAGTATAAGAGAATGCTATAAGGTAATGCTGTAAAAACATGGTTTGATAAGGTTGAATTAATTTTACAGTTGGGTAAATATTAATAATAAAATATCTTTGGCAACAAAGATAAGTCCTAGTAGTAGTTACTAGTTGTCAAAGACACGTGTCCATAGACACTTGGCCTGTATATTGTGTGATGGATGTGGGATGTAGGTGACGTGGCATAGAGTGAGTCAAAGTTGGCGGGCCGGCGGCACCCTTGCGCCGCCTGTAGGTGAGGCAGTGAAACTCGAGTCGTAAACAAACAGAGTGCGGGGCCGTCGAACACGTAGGACTTCTGCGCCAGCCTTCGTCGGGTGTGGACGTCTCTCTCTCGCCTGAGTATCAGTGACAAATTTCCCCCGTTCTCTCTGGGACGCTTGTCCTCATCTATTTTGCCCGCCGGGCACTCTACAGGAGGGGCACCTGTTCATCGGCTTACTTTTAGCCAGCTCTATTTTTTCCGCTCTGCGGAAAATTATTTAACGGTTTTTGGTGGGAAGCCGGTTGCTGTACTCAGGTGGGGGTGTGGGGGTCCTGCTTTGCTGGGGCTTGGCAAGGGGGTCAACCGGACCTAATCGGAAACTTTCAAGTTTCTATCTATTTACAAAGGAACTTTTGTTCCTTTTCTTTCATCGCCCAGCCTTGGGCAACAAATCTTCCTCGTGCCATCGAGAGGTCGGGCTCGATACGGCTTAGGCTGTCAGTGGCCCAATAAAACCCCAACGAAGAAGAAGAAGAAGAAGTCGAACACGTATTACCTTCCTAATATGTAAGTCAGTAATTACGTGTTATGTAGCATAAGGCACTGCACACCCACTATAGAGTTACGTCCGTACAGTGTACATTAATGATATATTAGGACTAGGAGGTACAATGTGCGCTTATCTAGTCAGGTGTGCATCCTAATTTGTGTACTTTGTTTCTTTGCAGCTAGGAGCATTCGCTATGTTGTATCTTAATAAAGGATTATCAGCACATCCCCGAATGTCTCTTTGACCATGCTCCTAGAGCATTAAAATTATCAGTGTAAATAACCTAGGATAGCCCAAAACAGTCAGTCAAGTGATAATATTTCCATTGGAATCCTTGTTAGTAAGCAAGTTTATTCAGGCACATACAAATACATGGATTATTATACATGCAGCCTATGTGTAGTGTACCAAGGATTTTTTTTTTTTTATATTTTATTATAAAAACCATAGTACATAATAAGAAAATCTTACAAAACTGCGCTTCACTATTGCTTCCAGAGCAACAAAATACAAAATAACCAGCAAACAGTGTCTACATTCTGTATATAACGAACAATAAAACCTGACCAACAATTATATACCTACATAATATTTATACTATATGCATTCTTTGAAAACATCCTTAATGATATACTGGCAGTGTAATCACACTAGAACAAAATGACTACTTGTTATGTTCTCACTATTTCATGAACCTCTAGATTGTTTAAATACAAATACATGATAGCCAAATGATTATTACAGAAATCTAAAACACCCTCGGTACATCCATAATAATATAATGACTGTTATCTCACCAGTACAATATATGGCAACATATTAGCCTAAACCCTACAATCATCTCCAAGAGTGCCAATGACTATTTAACAGTAACACAAAATCTAACATTATACAATACAATAATCAAAGGATCATGTCATAGCGTTCATAAAGCCTATGTCCATGTAAAAAGAATGCATAAAAACCCCATTAAGCATACATACTTCCTTTAAAATTTTCAATGTGTCTTATTAATTAAGGAAACTGGTACTCCTTTAATATCACCTCTTAACAAGTGAAACTTTTACAATATTGATAGAAAATTATCTTCTGAACTTTTGTGTTTCTCAACACATTAAAGCAATATAACATAATTTAATT
>WNWK01024118.1:0-30162 GCA_009830355.1 Cherax destructor | reverse complement strand
CGTGTTTTCCCTTGGGAGTAAATTTGTTCGGTAATGGCACTTGAGCAGACTTCAGGAGTGAAGTTTTACGAAACTCGGGGGTCCACTGTACTCAGACTCGGTTCAATCTTGCCTTTCAAGAAGAACTAAGGCTGGTTCCTCCTTAGGAAAATTACAAAGAATAGAAAAAGACATAAATAACATAAAAAATAAGCACTTTATTGAATAGAAAGATTTATGAAATAATAAAAATTTAAACATGAACAGCAAACAAACCCTATCGTGATTAAAAATGAAAAATAAAAATAGACAAATAAGACTACGTTGCAACAGCTAATTTTTACAGATTGTAGGTATAAACGGGACGTGTCGATGTTCTTGACACCTCAGCTGGTACACTTTTCTGAACTCCTTGCTGGTATTCACTTAATCGATGACGGTGGCAACAATCACTTGTTTGACAGATGTGACAGATGTTTTCTAAACTCCTATGTTTTCCATGAGTCAGGGACTCAGGTGGGTCCGCTGGTGACTCAGGTGGCTGTGGTTGACGATAGTTTTACTGCAGATGTGGGCAGTATAAAAGTTAATGATTCAGTCTCAAAACTCTTGTGAGACGGTTCCTTCAATCTCCTCAGTGTTGTGCCAGGTGGCTCATACTGGGACCGACGGCTATAAAATGGAGAAAGACAAAAATTACTCACCATTCCGATACACATTCTTATAATAGGCATAAGGCCTTCCAAAAGAAATGGTGAGACAAAATTATGCTAGTCAATACAAGGCAAGGGCAGAGCCACATTAAGTACTCCAAAATGATGAGTGAAAAACTACCAGTGAAGCTCTTAACAAAATAATAACGAGTGAGGCTCGTAAAGGACTATAAGACAGAAGTGGCTGTGAAGATTTACAGTGGAGACAGGAGCTGTTAGTCGAGTGATTATCCTTTGGCCAGAGTCCAGCATGTCACCTCTCTCCGGGTAGAAGAAGGGAAGGGGGTACAGCTGGAGCTAGATACTTACCCCACCTAAACGAGCAGACTACCACTACTAGCACTTATACAGACATTCACACTTCCATCACTTCTATCTATGGACTTTTCCCTCACACTGCCTTGGTGGAAACGGCCGATGTATTAATAGAAAAAGTTATTGGTATAAAGAACAAAAAGTCACAATATTGTACCTGGAACAAAACATAAATAACCTGGACATAGAAGAAAGAATCTTATGACGACATTTCGGTCCGACTTGGATCATTTATTAAGTCACAAATTCCAAGATGGGCTGAAACGTCATCGTAAGCTGGTTATTTGTGTGAATATATTGGTATAATTTGTAGCATTTAGAAAAAGGTAATTTCAAATAAATTAGCAAAAATTATTCTTACAACATTAATTATAATGTATCTTAATGTGACTTTGAAGGTTATGGTGCAATATCTTTTAAAGTTTACCAGGATTATAATAGCTTATCAGGATTAATATGAATTGTACTGTACTCTGTAAGAAACTTTTATGAATGTAAATCAGAGAAATTTGCTGTTTGGGGGGCCATCTGAACTGTTGTATATGTGTGCCTCAGACAAGACAGTGATAGGGTGAATGATGGTAAAAAAATTTCTTTTTCGGGTCACTTTGCCTGGTGGGAAATGGCCGGTGTGTTAAGAAAAATCAGATATTATGGGGATGATTACACAGTATGTACAGTTAGACTGCTATAATTAACATTTATTTGGCAGTTAGTGATAAATGAAATGATAAAACAAGTTGAAATGAAAATATTCATGTCACTGAAGAAAACTATAAGAGTTAATTATTAGGGTTAATAGTGTGAAGATATATGTATGTACAAAAATATCTGGGCACCTCTGCAAAGACAGTGATTGTGTGAATGATGGTGAAGTGTTTCTTTCTTTTTTTGGTCACCTTGCCTCGATGGGAGATGGCTGACGTGTTAAAAAAAATATTGATTCCCTTTAATGATGTGTCTTTGGTTTCTCTTCAGGTTCGACAGTACCGTATCAAGCCTCTGTCTCTCCACTCCAGAATCCATAATTTTGACCCAAATCGTCCATACAACACCTTAACTCTAAAGGGCCAGTTTACTCTCCAGAAATTCATGCATGGGTGGTGTTCTGTTTACCAGAGTTGCCAGAGCGGACACCAGCTGGAGACCAGGCAGAGTTCACCTTTGTTTCAACATTCCTTGATACTCAGGTACTGCATGTGATATTACTAAGATGGAGAAATGAGAATTTTTTTTTATTATATCACATTATCTTATCTAAATGTTTATTTGTAGCTGTTTATATTATCTTTCTTTTTCAACAAACCAGCCATATCCCACCGGGGAGGGTGGATCAAAAAGAAAACAAAGTTTCTTTTAACTTTAGTAATGTTCAGGGGACCCCGAGTAACGGTCTGTCCGAATAACTTTTTTTGTGTAAAGGTTGCCTTTTTCTGTCAATATTTTTTCTTTAGCGGTTTTTACTCATGTAGCGGTCCGTACCAGACCTGTCCCCCTGCTTGCGCGCCCGCCGCGCAGGACGCCAGTCTAGCGTTGTTTACACTTGAGTGAACAATACCCAGCGCGCTTTTTCAAACATTTCACAATAAATTTATTCTGTTTATTGCTGGTTTAGTGATTGTCACTGTGAAATAAGTCACCATGGGTCCAAAAAAACTTCCTAGTGGCACCCCAGTGGTAGCAGGCATGCAGGGGGTGTAGCAGGCATGCAGGGAGTGTAAACAGGCATGCAGGGGGGTGTAGCAGGCATGCAGGGAGTGTAGCAGGCATGCAGGAGTGAGCAGGCATGCAGGAGGTAGCAGGCATGCGAGGTAGCAGGCATGCCGGGAGCGTAGCAGGCATGCAGGGAGCGTAGGGCATGCAGGGAGTGTAGCAGGCATGCAGGGAGTGAGCAGGCATGCAGGGGGGTGCAGGCATGGGGAGTGTAGCAGGCATGCCGGGGGCGTAGCAGGCATGCAGGAGTGTAGCAGGCATGCAGGGGGTGTAGCAGGCATGCAGGGAGTGTAGCAGGAGAGTGGAGCAGGCATGCAGGAGTGTAGCAGGCATGCAGGGGGTGTAGCAGGATGCAGGGAGTGTAGCATTCATGCAGGGAGTGTAGCAGGAAGGCAGGGAGTGGGGGTTCCCTTCCAAACACTAACCCCTCCCCCCGTCCTCCCTATCTTCCAGATCCAGCAACTCTCTTCAATAAAGGTAAGTAAATGTTATTTATTATCATGTTATTTATTATTATTTTGTGGTAATAATGTTAGTTTGTGTATGTAAAACTATAGTATTTATTCTTAAAAAAATGAATTTTTTGTGAATATTTTTGGATGGAACGGATTAATTGTATTTACATTATTTCTTATGGGAAATAAGGTTTCGAGTTTCGATTTTTCGTGTTGAGGTCTTTAACTCCTGGAATAGATTAACCCCATAGTCGAGGGACCACTGTATACAGAGAAGGGGTTACTAGCCCCTTGCTCCCAGCATTTAGTCTCCTCTTCGACACATGACTTACAGAGGAAGAATTCTGTTCCACTTCCCCATGAAGATAAGAGAAAATAAACAAGAACCAGAACTAGTAAGAAAATAGAAAAAAAACCCAGAGGGGTGTGTGTATATATGTGCTTGTACATTCATGTGTATGTGACCTAAGTGTAAGTAGAAGTAGTAAGACATACCTGAAACCTTGTATGTTTATGAGACAGAAGAAAGATACCAGCAATCCTACCATCATTAAAACAATTTCAGGCTTCCAGTTTTACACTCACTCACTTAGCAGGATGGTTGTACCTCCCTGGGCAGTTGCTGTCTACCAATCTACTACCTAGGACTGTTTATATTATATCTTAAATAAATTTATTTTTGTTGCTCTTTATACTATTATTTTATTTAAATGTTTATTTGTATAATATTTTTTAAATGTTTTGATGAATAATTATACTGAAAGTTTCAGAAATGGTTTTATTATTATAATTTTTTTCCACAGTTACAGTGTGTATATGAATCTGGTGAAGCAGTGTTCAAATCAGACAACATTTCCACTATCTCTATTCTCAAGGATGTCCTCACAAAAGAAGCAACACGAAAGAAGGTACAGTATGCACTAAACCCCTTCAGATCATTACAGTGCCTAGGGAATGGGAGGTAATGAAGTTTAACCTAAGGAAGAGGAGGGTAGCACTATTTGGCTGGCTGTCACTGCCACTGTTAATACAGCCTCTCCTCACTTAACGACGGAGTTCCGTTTCTAAGACCACGTTGGTAACGAATTCATCACTAAGTGAGAGCATACTGTAATGGTAGTGAGTTTGTATCAACCATCTTTGATATTGTTTTAATGTCACCTTTGCACCATTTATAACATTTCTGGTATTTTTTTAAATGTTTATACAGTAGTGTACTGTATATTGAAATAAACAGAATAGAGAAAATCAGCTCTAATATACATTATTTAGGTATGAATACTGGCCAGAGAGCCCGTCGTAAGTCCGAGGCGTCGGTAAACGAGTACGTCGCTAAGTGGGAGAGGCTGTACTACTAGCACTACCACCACCATCATCTAGGCATTGTTTATCATTTATGCATAAGTGAATACAGCATTGTATAGGTAAAATGAAATAAGTTCATTTCAGAGAATCCCAGTTATTTCTTCGACTGGGTGGCAAGTATTATACAGTGGACCCCCGGTTTACGTTATTAATTGTTCCAGAATGCTGTTCAAGTACCGCTACCAAACAAATTTGTTCCCATAAGGAATAATATAAATTAGATTAGTCCTTTTAGACCCCAAAAATACACTTACAAAAGCAAAAAAAAATACACTAAAAATTTGGGTTTGATTTTTGGAGCTGTACGTAAACTGGGGTCCACTGAATTAAATATCACAGAAGAAATGTCAACCACCATTTTATTCAAACTGTTTACAATTGGTTTTTATTCATTTATGGTTCATTTAGAGTAGAGGAATATTATTACAGTGGAGACTAAATAATTTTTTTTCCCCCCATGGGGGTTTATTTGTGATTGTTCCAGCATGGTATTGTGACTTTTAAATCTAAATAGTTTAATGATCTTAAATACCTAAATTAATACAATTAAATGGAAGTGAATGTCACTAATTTTTAAAAAAAAAAAAGGGAAATTTGAACTTTCAATTAATTTTTTGGAAGGTGCGGCTTGACATATCCTGTGAAGTTAATGAAAAAGTGTTGTTCATCCCTTTTCAGCCCTTTCCCATCCACGTTTAGAAGCTCATATTGTTACCCAAACAGGAATTTATTTAATTCACTCACAAAAGGGTAATTTTTTTTTTTTTATTTGGGAGTCAACTTGTCAGCAGAAGGGTCTATGAAAGACGAGGTGAGCTTAAAATTGATGAGGGGGGGAAAAGGTGGGGGGGCATTGAGGCATCTGTGGACACAAAGAACATTACCATGGAGGCAAAAAAGGGGAAAATGTATGAGAATATAGTGGCATCAACACTTTTTGTGGGGAAAAAAAAAAAAAAAATTTTTCCCCATTTTTACTATTATGTTCTATTATATTATTTAAAAAAAATGCTCAGTTTTTTTTCCATAAGATAATTTCAATTTTTACTTTTAAACCCCCCCATCCTACTAAAAAATTTGTTGCAATGTAGATCACCATAAAAAAATTTTTGAACAATGTAATATCATCTTTTTTAAAAATCTGAACAATATTTAAACAAGTCAAACTCAATCAAATTCTCCAATATTATGTACATAGTCTATAAGCCATTAGATTAAGCTGCCCTCAATGCCATGGCATGTTAGTAGCTCTCCCCACCCAAGGAAAATTGCGAAGAAATAAAATTTGTATTTGTTTTTGGTATTGTTTTTTAAAGGGTTTTTTGGGGAGTACGGGGGGGGGGTTTTTGGGGCGGGGGCCTGCCCCCCAAAGGAGGGTTAGAGATTTTTTTTTTTGGGGAGGACATCTGAATTGTTGTTTTCTGCATGCCTCTGGCAAGACAGTGATAGTAGGGGAATGATGGTAAAATTTTTTGGGTCATCCTGCCTCAAATGGGAGACAGCCAGGAAAAAAAAAATACAGAAAAATTTTAAATATACATATTTTTTGTTTTTTTTTAAAGGGGGGGTTTTAAATTAATTATTTATCTTGCAGGTCTTTTTTATTGAGGCTTCCGTGAATTATTCACATGAATTGACACAAGTTTTTTTTGTCAGTTGAGTATCAACATATTATAGACAATGCTGATGATTTTCCCAAGCCCAGATCAAAAAAAACCCTTTTTTTTTTTGGGAAACCCCCTTTTGGTATGGTAATGTTCTGTTTTTTTTTTTTTGAGTAAAATTTCAGAAAAAGGGGGAAATTTTTTTTTATCTAAGTTACACACTGAGGGGGGGGGAAAATTAGCGACATTAAAAGTTCCGGAGAAAATTTTAATGACTATGAAAGGGGGAAATTTTGTGAAGGAATACAGTGGACCCCCAGTTAAGGGGCCCTTCCGAACGAATATATTGACATGGGGAAAAAAAAAATTTTGATTAGCCCTTTTGGGGCCCCAAACATACACTTACAAAATTTTTGTTTTTGGGGGCGGGGTTTTTTAAACCCGGGGGGCCACTGTACGGGGGGCAGTACTGTTTTTATTGAAAATGCAGGTTGGGAGGTTTTGCTGATTTTGCCACAAAGATACAAAAATTCTGTTTGTTAGCTCCAGCTGAACAACAGCAGAGGGTTTAAAGCCAAAGAATTCTTTTGTATGCTCTGTGGCTGAGCGGTAAGTTCTTGACTTGCAGTTTTAGGGAAAAGGTAATATTGTGTGGGAACCCCAAAGGAGGCATGCAAAAAATACATTTTCAAAAAAACGATTATGAGAAAGTTTTGTAGAAAAAAAAAACCCCGGTTTTTTTGAAACGATCTGTCAAAAAGGGGGGAATCGCGAAGTTTAAAAAAAAAGGGCCCTTTTTTTTTAGAATAGTAGGGGGAGATTTTTTTATAAATTTTTGTTTGGGGGAAACCTCCCAGGATTACACTAATGGAATCGCCCTTTTTTCCAAATTTTTTTTAGAATGTGGGGAAAAATTTTTTTTTTTTTATCACAATTGTACTGCATGGTAAAAAATTTATATTTTAAATATCTATGCCGTTTTTGGGGTTTTTAGTTTTTAAAAAACTGCAGGGATTTTTTTAACACAGCACCCTGGGGAAAAAGTAAAATGCATGGATGAGGAGGCTGGAGGTAATGTAGTTACAAACATTCTTATAAATTAGAAGATGTGCAATTTATTATGGAAAGTTTTGGGGAGAAAATTAAGGGCTAAACTCAATTTTTCAAAAATTTTTTTGGGGGTGACCCATTTTATCAAATACGACAGTGGAAATTTTTGGGGGCGTGCCCCACCAAATTTTTTAGGGGAAAGAGCGTCTATCCTTGAAGTAGCGCCACTAAACAGTAAACAGAAGGTTCGGGCAACCCTGGAAAATTGAAATTATGCTACCAAATTAGTGCCAATAAGTGATGGAACTGGGGTGACTGATTGCCGGATTTGTGATGGGGGACCTGTATATATATATATATATATATATATTTTTTTTTTTTTTTCAAAAGTGGGCCCGTCCCCACCGAGGCAGGGGGGACCCAAAAAGAAAGAAAAAACCCCAAAAGAAAATACTTTCATCATCATTCAACACTATCAACACAAAACATAATCACTGTCTTTGCAGAGGAGTTGAAAACCAGCTGAGAATTGTCCCTCCCAGCTGTCAGTATCCCAGACCCCTCCTTTAAAGTGAAATTTGTATTCCTTTCCAGGACTCAGTCCAACTAAATCAATTAACTGGTTCCCTGAACCCTTCACACAAACCCTGCCACACTCCAACAGATCGTCATGTCCCAAAACCATGTCCTCCATTCACTCCTTCTAACACGCCTCATGTTGCTGGAAGTCAACCCTCGCCCACAATCCTCCTTTCCCCTTCCCCCAAACCCTTTTTCTAGGACATCCCCCCCTTTTCCCACCCTACAGATTTAACGCTCCAAGCATTCCTTTGATCCATTCTCTCTAAATGACAAACCACCCCCAACAACCCTCTTCAGCCCTCTGACAAATACTTTTGTAACCCACACCTTCTCCTAATTTCCACATTCCAATTTTCTGCAAATATTTACCCCCACACATTGCCCTTAGACAGGACATCTCGACTGCCTCCAGCCTTCTCCTCGCTGCAGCATTTGAACCCATGCTCACACCCATATAAGAGTGTTGGACGACATACTTTCGACATTCCTTCTTTGCCCCCATGGACAACGTTTTTGTCTCCACAGATACCTCAACGCACCACTCCCCTTTTTTTTCCTTCATCAATTCTATGGTTAACCTCATCCTTCATAAACCCATCCGCTGACACGTCAACTCCCAAATATCTGAAAACATTTACTTCTTCCATAATCCCTCTCCAATGTGATATCCAATTTTCTTTATTTAAATCGTTTGATACCCTCATCACCTTACTCTTATTCATGTTCACTTTTAACTTTCTTACCTTTACACACTCTCCCAAACTCGTCCACTAACCTTTGCAACTTTCTTTAGAATCTCCCATAAGCAAGTATCATCAGCAAAAAGTAACTGTGTCAACTCCCATTTTGCATTTAACTCCAAAATTTAATCCCACCCTCTCCCAACACCCTAGCATTTACTTCTTTTACAACCCCATCTATAAATATATTAAACAACCATGGTGACATTACAATCCTCTACCGGAAGTAATCTCCCTCTCTCCTACACCCCTAACCTGAGCCTCACTATCCTCATAAAAACTCTTACAGCCTTCAGTAACTTACTACCTATTCCATACACTTGCAACACTTGCCACATTGCTCCCCATCCACTCTATCATATGCCTTTTCTAAATCCATAAATGCAATAAAAACTTCTCTACCTTTATCTAAATACTGTTCACATATGCTTCACTGTAAACACTTGATCTACACATCTCCTACCCACTCTAAAGCCTCCTTGCTCATCTGCAATCCTACTCTCTGTCTTACCTCTAATTCTTTCAATAATAACCCTGCCATACACTTTACCTGGTATACGCAGTAAACTTATTCCCCTATATTTTTTACACTCTCTTTATCCCCCTTCCCTTTATATAAAGGAACTATACATGCTCCTCCCAAATCCCTAGGTACCTTCCCCTCTTCATACATTTATTAAAAAAAATACCAACCACCCAGCACTATATATCCCCTGCTTAACATTTCTGTCATGATTCCGTCAATTCCAGCTGCTTTACCCCTTCATTCTACGTAATGCCTCACGCCCCCCCACACTCACATCCTGCCTTCTTCACTCCTAAACGATGTTGTACATCCCTGGCCAGTACATGAAATTACCGCCTCCCTTTTTTCATCGACATTTAAAGTTCCTCAAAATATTCCCGCCATCTACCCAATACCCCCAGCTCCCCATCTACTAACTCCCCTACTCTGTTTTTAACTGACAAATCCATTCGTTCCCAGGCTTTTTACCTTGTTTATCTCACTCCAAAAATTTTTCTTGTTTTCAGCAAAATTTCTTGACAGAGCCTCTCCCATTCTTTCATCTGCTCTTCTTTGCACTCTTTACCACTCTCTTCACCTTTCTTTTACTTCCATATACTCTGCTCTTCATTAACACTTCTGTTTTGTAAAAACCTCTCATAAGCTACCTTTTTCTCTTTTATCACACCCTTTACTTCTTCATTCCACCACTCACTCCTCTTTCCTCCTGCACCCACCCTCCTATAGCCAAACTTCTGCCCCACATTCTAATACTGCATTTTTAAAACTATCCCAACTCCCTCTTCAACCCCCCACTACCCCTACTTGCACTAGCCCACTTTTCTGCCAATAGTTGCTTATATCTCACCCTAACTTCCTCCTCCCTTAGTTTATACACTTTTACCTCTCTTACTTGCTGTTGCCATTTTCTTTTGTCCCATCTACCTTTTACTCTAACTGTAGCTACAACCAAATAATGATCTGATATATCCGTTGCCATAGGTAGTAGGTTGGTAGACAGCAACCGCCCAGGAGGTACTACCTGCCTGTAATGAGTGTAAAACGAAAGCCTGTATTTGTTTTACATGATGGTAGGATTGCTGGTGTCTTTTTCTGTCTCATAAACATGCAAGATTTCAGGTATGTCTTGTTACTTCTACTTACACTTAGGTCACACTACACATTCATGTACAAGCATATGTATATACACACACCCTCTGGGTTTTCTTTCTATTTTCTTACTAGTTCTTGTTCTTATTTCCTCTTATCTCCATGGGAAGTGGAACAGAATTCTTCCTCCGTAAGCCATGCGTGTCGTGAAGAGGCGACTAAAATGCCGGGTGCAAGGGCTAGTAACCCCTTCTCCTGTATATATTACTAAATGTAAAAGGAGAAACTTTCGTTTTTTCTTTTGGGCCACCCTGCTTCGGTGGAAACGGCCGACGTGTTGAAAGAAAGAAAGATTTATAGATGGGGTGTAAAAAGTAAATGCTAGGGTGTTGGGGAGAGGGGTGGATTAAATTATGGAGAATTAAATGCAAAATGGGAGTTGACACAGTTACTTTTGCTGATGATACTGTGCTTATGGGAGATTCTAAAGAAAAGTTGCAAAGGTTAGTGGACGAGTTTGGGAGAGTGTGTAAAGGTAGAAAGTTAAAAGTGAACATAGATAAGAGTAAGGTGATGAGGGTATCAAACGATTTAAATAAAGAAAAATTGGATATCACATTGGAGAGAGGGATTATGGAAGAAGTAAATGTTTTCAGATATTTGGGAGTTGACGTGTCAGCGGATGGGTTTATGAAGGATGAGGTTAACCATAGAATTGATGAAGGAAAAAGGTGAGTGGTGCATTGAGGTATCTGTGGAGACAAAAATGTTATCCATGGAGGCAAAGAAGGAATGTACGAAAGTATAGTGGTACCAACACTCTTATATGGGTGTGAAGCATGGGTTGCAAATGCTGCAGCGAGGAGGAGGCTGGAGGCAGTGGAGATGTCCTGTCTAAGGGCAATGTGTGGTGTAAATATTATGCAGAAAATTCGAATGTGGAAATTAGGAGAAGGTGTGGAGTTACTAAAAGTATTTGTCAGAGGGCTGAAGAGGGTTGTTGAGGTGGTTTGGTCATTTAGAGAGAATGGATCAAAGTAGAATGACTTGGAGAGCGTATAAATCTGTAGGGGAAGGAAGGCGGGGTAGGGGTCGTCCAGAAAAGGTTGGAGGGAAGGGGTAAAGGAGGTTTTGTGGGCGAGGGGCTTGGACTTCCAGAGGGCATGTGAGCGTGTTAGATAGGAGTGAATGGAGACGAATGGTTTTTGGGACATGACGATCTGTTGGAGTGTGAGCAGGGTAACATTGTGTGAAGGGATTCGGGGAAACCAGTTAATTGATTTAGTTGGACTTGAGTCCTGGAAATGGGAAGTACAATGCCTGCACTTTAAAGGAGGGGTCTGAGATAGTGACAGCTGGGGGGGACTTTTCTCAGCTGTCGTATCTGAGCTCCTCTGCAAAGACAGTGATTATGTATGAGTGTGGTGAAAGTGTTGAATGATGATGAAAGTTTTTTTTTTTTTGGGGATTTTCTTTCTTTTGGGTCACCCTGCCTCGGTGGGAGACGGCCGACTTGTAGAAAAAAAAAAAAAAAAAAAAATATATATAGTATAGGTAAAGATATTGAAATAAATTCTTCATTAATGCCAAATTTAATCAGATTTGTATTTTTTCCAGGTATGATCACTGACCTTTTCATTGACAAGTACAAGTTCAAAGGTGTTAATGTGAAGAGTGTGTACCACAGCTGCTGGAGATACTGGACAACTATGGAAGTCTCAATATTCAGCATCTTGTTAACTTTTTCCAGGCTCAGTAGGATTTTGAAAACCTGGAGATTAAGTTCTCCCTAATAAGCTACCCTGAGCATAACACTTAATTGTATAGGTGCTTTGTTCTTGAATAATTATTTAATACAAGTACAGTGGTACCTCGAGTTACGATATTTTTTCGTTCGAGAATGCTGTTCAAGTGCCATTACCAAACTAATTTATCCCCATAAGGAATAATGTAAAATAGACTAGTCCTTTTACACCCCAAAATATACCTACAAAAGCATTTAAAGAAATAAACTTACATAAAAGGGCGATTTTGGGGACCATTGTAACGCGAGGTACCACTGTATTTAGTCATGCAGTAGTCTACAAGATGATCAAAAATTGAGAATGGAATGTAAGTGTTCTTAACTGCTTGCTAATTTAGCCAAGCTGTACACTGTGGTACTTAGTGTTCATTATTGTTTCATTTATATTATTATTTTTATGGGGAAGTGCTAAACTCTTAGGAATCATACAGCACCTGGAAAATGGAAGGCAATCAGGTTTGACCCAAGGAAGAGGAAGATGGCTTAATTCCTTGGCTCTAGAGCCCTTCACTAGAATCAAGGCACATTCATTAAAGGGTTTATTTATGTAATCTTAATGAATTAGTAAAACAGCATTATAAATTTATTATAATCCAAAGGCATTTATGTTTATTAATTGGATTTTAACAAAATTTAATGTATTACTGTATGTTTTTATACATCATAATGTACTTGGTTTATGTATCATAAATTTTATGCAGTGGATTTTATCTACCAATATTATCGTCTGCATTTTATCTAGAAATATTTAATACCTTGTGCAAAGTCTTATTTATTGTTCTGTAGAAGAAACACTTTAGCGGATATAGTGTACTCTACATTAGGTGGCTATTTATAGGCACAGGCTTGGCAGAGTTGTAGTTGATTGCTACAAGCTGCCAAATGCTGTTATTAAAGTCAATTCTTTAGATTAAGTTAGGAGTGAGTAACATGGGCCAGTAGTCCTACTAGTGCTCTAATCTCTTATCTTTTACAGTGCTAATCAAACTACAGTGTATTTTCATAATAAAATAGTCAGTTTACCAGGCCTAGTCCCTTCAAGAGAGTTACCTTCATGGAATTAAATCCATCCTCTCTTGGATTCAGTCTTCCTCCCATTTTCCATTTCCAAGGCACTATGTGACTCCTGTAGATTTATCACTCCCATGAACGGATTATTATTAGTCAAGGGGAGTGCTAAACCCGTATGGGTCATACAGCACCTGGGAAATGGAAGATATTCAGACTTTATTCAAGGAATAGGAACACAGGTCCAATTCCTTAGATCAAGAGCCCTTTACCAGAATCAAGGGGACCCCATGAAAAAAGTAAATTGTCTTGTACACTTCGAGATGTAATTAAGGAATAATTAACTTTAAGTCAAAAGTTAGTTAATTGAATGTCAAAGGCATGGGGTAGCTCAGACTACCACAGTCACATGTCCATTGATTCTTTCAAGTTCCTCCAAAGATGTGTTTAAACTTAATAAACAAAGTTGTTTTCATCTTTCTTGTTTGTATTTTTTTATTAATACATCGGGCGTTTCCCACTGAGGCAGGGTGACCAAAAAAAAAAACACTTTTTCATCATCACTCACCCCATCATCACTGTCTTGCCAGAGGCATGCTGACACTATATAGTTAACAAAAACCACAACAGCAACACCCCTCCTTCAGAGCACAGGCACTGTACCTCCCACCTTCAGGACTCATGTTTGGCTAACCGGTTTCCCTGAGTCCCTTCGTAAGTGTTACTTTGCTCACACTTTAACAGGACATCAAGTCACAAAAACCATTTGCCTCCACTCTCTCTCCTATCTAACACGCTCACGCATGCCTGCCTCCTTTACCCCTACCCTCCAACCCTTCCCAGGATGACCTCTCATCCACCTTCCTTCTGCTACAGCTTTATACATCCTCCAAGTCATTCTGTTTTGATCCATCTTCTCAATGTCTGAACCACCTCAACAACCCCTCCTCAACCCACTGGATAATACTTTTAGAAACCCTGCATTTCCTTCTAATCTCCAAGCTATGGAGTCTCAGCATAATATTCACACTATACATTACCCTTAGACACCACATTTCCACTGCTCCAGCCTTCTCCTTGTTACAACATCACCACACCCATATAAGAGCATTGGTACCACTATACTCTCATACATTCCCCTCTTTGCTTCCATTAATAACGTTCTTTGTACAGTGGTACCTCTACTTACGAGCTTAATTCGTTCCAGACGGCTATTCAAGTGCCGATACCGAAGGAATTTTTTCCCATAAGAAATAATGAAAATTAGGTTAATCCATTTCAGACCCCCAAAAATACACTTACAAAAGCACCTACAAAAATACGCTCACATAATTGTTCGAGTTGGGAGCTGCTCGTAAGTAGAGGTACCACTGTATTATTATTTTCATGGGAATGTACTTAACCTGTGAGGGGTCATGCAGTGCCTTGGGAATGGGAGAATCAGGTTTAATCTGAGGAAGGGAAGGGTAGCTCAAATTTCTTGGATCAGGAGCCCTTTGGTATCAAAGTACCCCTCATGAAGGGTTCATATTTATAGCCATGCATTTTATATTGATTTATTTCCAAGATGAACAATAATAAATTTTCACCCATGAGATGCTGAAATAATTTTCTTTATCATAACCTCACTTTTTCTGATATCTTAATTAACCCTTTAAGGGTCGGTCCGTAGTACTATGGCATTGAAGCCTAGGTCAGTCCTGTAGTTCTATGCCATAAGCTCAGCTCACTCAGATAAACTGTGAGCAGTAAATTTGGGCCTAGATATGAGAGAATGGGTGTATGTAGTAAGAGTGCACCATATAAAAAAATCCTGCAGCAAGCAGTGCATAATGGGAATAAACTGCGACTGTTTTTGGTTTAAAACACCGACTTTGCAGTGTATTTTTGTATGGTTTTTATGGGTGTATTCCAGGTTTCTTGGTTTCATTTGATAGAATAGAAGATATTTTACAAAAATGGAGATGATTTTGACTGGTTCATGACAGAAAGTAGCTTCAAAGTGAGCTCAAAGTAGTGGAAATGTTAGATTTTTGCTGATATTCCAGAGAACACAAATGTCACTCATCTAATATGTAACCATCTGGCCAGTCTAATGCATTTACGAATGCACTGACATTATTTATACAATTATTACAATAATGCAGTAGTCTGCACAACAGTAAATATTCTATTTTTTGTGTGAATAAAAATTCTAAATAGAATTGTGTGATATTGGAGAGACCTGGGGACATAACTGATGAACTGACAAAATATTATTTTAGTGCCAGGAATGTCTGCATTGTTTATTCTGGGTCCTATTTTGAAATTGGCCAAATTACCATTTTCTGATCACTTTTTTGGGTAGTTGAATGGGCAGTTTCTTGTACTCAATCAATAGAATGGAAGGCATACTAGTGAAATAGCTAAGAATCTGGTAGACTGGAACAATGTAATTAGCGTAAAATCAGACTCAAATTGGGCAAAATCGCCAATGCGTAAATATTGCTGACAAAGCAAAATTTTGCAAAAGTAATTTCATCAGTTTTCTATCAAATTTTGTACGTTTTGTTGTATTACCTTCAGAAAAGAGAGGTGAAGGTTTATAAACTAAAAGAGGAGGCAGTTAGGGTAAGATATAAACAACTATTGGAGGATAGATGGGCTAGTGAGAGTGTAGGCAATGGGGTCGAAAATGTATGGGGTAGATTTAAAAATGTAGTGTTAGAGTGTTCAGCAGAAGTTTGTGGTTACAGGCGAGTGGGTGCGGGAGGGAAGAGGAGCGATTGGTGGAATGATGATGTAAAGAGAGTAGTAAGGGAGAAAAAGTTAGCATATGAGAGGTTTTTACAAAGTAGAAGTGATGCAAGGAGGGAAGAGTATATGGAGAGAAAAAGAGAGGTTAAAAGAGTGGTGAAGCAATGTAAAAAGAGAGCAGATGAGAGAGTGGGTGAGATGTTATCAGCAAATTTTGTTGAAAATAAGAAAAAGTTTTGGAATGAGATTAATAAGTTGAGGAAGCCTAGAGAACAAATGGATTTGACAGTTAAAAATAGGAGAGGAGAGTTATTAAATGGAGAGTTAAGAGGTATCGGGAAGATGGAGAGAATATTTTGAGAATTTGTTAAATGTTGATGAAGACAGGGAAGCTGTGATTTCGTGTGTAGGGCAAGGAGGAATAACATCTTGTAGGAGTGTGGAAGAGCCAGTTGTGGGTGTAGGGAAGTTCGTGAGGCAGTGGGTAGAATGAAAGGGGGTAAGGCAGCTGGGATTGATGGGATAAAGATAGAAATGTTAAAAGCAGGTGGGGATATAATTTTGGAGTGGTTGGTGCTATTATTTAATAAATGTATGGAAGAGGGTAAGGTACCTAGGGATTGGCAGAGAGCGTGTATTGTTCCTTTGTATAAAGGCAAAGGGGACAAAAGAGAGTGCAAAAATTATAGGGGAATAAGTCTGTTGAGTGTACTTGGTAAAGTGTATGGTAGAGTTATTATTGAAAGAATTAAGAGTAAAACAGAAAGCAGGATAGCAGATGAACAAGGGGGCTTTAGGAAAGGTAGGGGGTGTGTAGACCAAGTGTTTACAGTGAAACATATAGGTGAACAGTATTTGGATAAGGGTAAAGATGTTTTTGTGGCATTTATGGATTTGGAAAAGGCGTATGATAGGGTAGATAGGGGGGCAATGTGGCAGATGTTGCAGGTGTATGGAATAGGAGGAAGGTTACTGAAAGCAGTGAAGAGTTTTTATGAGGATAGTGAGGCTCAAGTTAGAGTGTGTAGGAGGGAAGGGACTATTTCCCAGTAAAAGTGGGCCTTAGACAAGGATGTGTGATGTCACCGTGGTTGTTCAATATATTTATAGATGGGGTTGTAAGAGAAGTGAATGCGAGGGTCTTGGCAAGAGGTGTTGGGCTAAAAGATAAAGAAGCAAATACAAAGTGGGAGTTGTCACAGTTGCTTTTTGCTGATGACACTGTGCTTTGGGAGATTCTGAAGAGAAGTTGCAGAGGTTGGTGGATGAATTTGGTAGGGTGTGTAAAAGAAGAAAATTGAAAGTGAATATAGGAAAGAGTAAGGTGATGAGGATAACAAAAGAATAGGTGACGAAAGATTGGATATCAGATTGGAGGGAGAGAGTATGGAGGAGGTGAATGTATTCAGATATTTGGGAGTGGACATGTCGGTGGATGGGTCTATGAAGGATGAGGTGAATCATAGAATTGATGAGGGGAAAAGGGTGAGTGGAGCACTTCGGAGT
Source organism: Cherax destructor (assembly GCA_009830355.1). Lineage (NCBI taxonomy): Eukaryota > Metazoa > Arthropoda > Malacostraca > Decapoda > Parastacidae > Cherax > Cherax destructor. The sequence continues at coordinate 12,977 of WNWK01024118.1, read as the reverse complement.
CTGTGGAGACAAAGAACCTTGTCCATGGAAGTAAAGAGGGGAATGTATGAGAGTATAGTTATACCAACGCTCTTATATGGGTGTGAAGCATGGGTGATGAATGTTGCAACGAGGAGAAGGCTGGAGGCAGTGGAGATGTCATGTCTGAGGTCAATGTGTGGTGTGAATATAATGCAGAGAATTCGGAGTTTGGAAATTAGGAGGAGGTGCGGGGTTACCAAAACGATTGTCCAGAGAGCTGAGGAGGGGTTGTTGAGGTGGTTTGGACATGTAGAGAGAATGGAACGAGACAGAGTGACTTCGAGAGTGTATAAATCTGTAGTGGAGGGAAGGCGGGGTAGGGGTCGGCCTAGGAAAGGTTGGAGGGAGGGGGTAAAGGAAGTTTTGTGTGCGAGGGGCTTGGACTTCCAGCAAGCATGTGTGAGCGTATTTGATAGGAGTGAATGGAGGCATATGGTTTTTAATACTTGACGTGCTGTTGGAGTGTGAGCAAAGTAACATTTATGAAGGGATTCAGGGAAATCGGCAGGCCGGACTCGAGTTCTGGAGATGGGAAGTACAGTGCCGGCACTCTGAAGGAGGGGTGTTAATGTTGCAGTTTTATAACTGTAGTGTAAAGCACCCTTCTGGCAAGACAGTGATGGAGTGAATGATGATGAAAGTTTTTCTTTTTCGGGCCACCCTGCCTTGGTGGGAATCGGCTGATGTGGTAATAATAAAAAAAAAAATAAAAAGATTCTCTACCATTTCATAAGAAAAAACTTTTTTTTTTAAATTTCTGACAGCAAGTTTGAGTAGGTGTCCCAACCCTGAAAGGGTTAAAGTCGCCCAGGTTAACTGAAGTAATTTAAATTTCAATTAAAATTTGAATAGTCAGCATAGTACAATTACTATTACATTCAGGGGAATTGCTAAACTCATTAGTCTCTCACAGTGCTTAGGGAATGGGAGGCATTGGAGCTCGATCCATGGAAGGGAAGGGAAGGCCAAATTCATTGGATAAAAAGCCTCTCACTGGCATCAAGGAACCTTCCCTAAGGGGTATTTATTCCTTTAGAAGTCTTAAGGTCGTCTCACCCCAACACAACATCTAATCAGGAAAGCTGAGATATAACACTTAATACATTATACTTTATATTATTAAAAACTAATTTTTAAACTTGTTGCCTTATATTAATAATGCAGTGGACCCTCGCTATTCGAACACACTAAAACTCACCCGCATTCCAGAATACTGTTAAAGTGCTGTTACCAAACAAATTTATTCCTATAAGGAATGATGTAATTAGATTAGTCCATTTCAGACCCCAAAATACACTTATAAAAGCACTTACAGTAATAAACTTACATAAAAGGGCGAGTTTTGGAGTGTTCGAATAGGGAGGGTCCACTGTACTATTTTTTTATTTTTATTAACACATCGGCCGATTCCTACCAAGGCAGGGTGGCCCGAAAAAGAAAAATTTTCATCACCATTCACTCCATCACTGTCTTGCCAGAGGGGTGCCCTACACCACAGAACTGCAACATTAACACCCCTCCTTCAGCAACCACCCAGGGAGGTACTATCATCCTGCCAGGTGACTGAAACAGAAACCTGAAACTGTTTTACATGATGGTAGGATTGCTGGTCTTTTTTTTTCTGTCTCATAAACACATTGGATAACAGGTATATCTAGCTACTTCTACTTACACGTAGGTCACACTACACAGGCATGCAGATGCATATATATACATACACATCTAGGTAGTAGGTTGGTAGACAGCAACCACTCAGGGAGGTACTACCATCCTGCCAGGTGACTGTGAAACAGAAACCTGAAACTGTTTTACATGATGGTAGGATTGCTGGTGTCTTTTTTCTGTCTCATAAACATGCAAGATTTCAGGTACGTCTTGCTACTTCTACTTACACTTAGGTCACACTACGCAAACATGTACACGTTTATTGTATACACACTCATCTGAGTTTTCTTTGATTTTATCTTAATAGTTCTTGTTCTTATTGCTTTTCCCTTTCATATCCATGGGGAAGTGGAATAAGAATCTTTCCTCCGTAAGCCATGCGTGTTGTAAAGTCAACTAAAATGCCGGAACAATGGGCTAGTAACCCCTTTTCCTGTATAGCTTACTAAAAAGAAGAAGAAGAAAATCGTCAAAGTGGGATGTTTGAATGTGCGTGGATGTTGTGCGAATGATAAGAAAGAGATGATTGTAGATGTTATGAATGAAAAGAAGCTGGATGTCCTGGCTTTAAGTGAGACAAAGCTGAAGGGGGTAGGAGAGTTTCAGTGGGGAGAAATAAATGGGATTAGATCAGGGTTTCAAATAGAGTTAGAGCTAAAGAAGGAGTGGCAATAATGTTGAATAATCAGTTATGGCAGGTAAAGAAGGAATATAAATGTATAAATTCAAGGATTATGTGGAGTAAAATAAAGGTTGGATGTGAAAAGTGGGTTATAGTAAGTGTTTATGCACCTGGAGAAGAGAGAAGTGTAGAAGAGAGAGAGAGATTTTGGGAAATGTTGAGTGAGTGTGTGGGGAGTTTTGAACCAAGTGAGAGAGTAATTGTGGTTGGGGATCTTAATGCTAAAGTGGGTAAAAATGTTGTGGATGGAGTAGTAGGTAAATTTGGGGTGCCAGGGTAAATGTAAATGGGGAGCCATTAATTGAGCTATGTGTAGAAAGAGGTTTGGTAATAAGTAATACATATTTTATGAAAAAGAGGATAAATAAATATACAAGGTATGATATAGCACGTAAGGAAAGTAGTTTGTTGGATTATGTATTGGTGGATAAAAGGTTGATGAGTAGGCTTCAGGATGTACATGTTTATAGAGGGGCAACGGATATATCAGATCATTATTTGGTTGTAGCTACAGTTAGAGTAAAAGGTAGATGGGACAAAAGGAAAATGGCAACAGCAAGTAAGAGAGAGGTAAAAGTGTATAAACTAAGGGAGGAGGAAGTTAGGGTGAGATATAAGCAACTATTGGCAGAAAGGTGGGCTAGTGCAAGTAGGAGTAGTGGGGGTTGAAGAGAGTTGGGATAGTTTTAAAAATGCAGTATTAGAATGTGGGGCAGAAGTTTGTGGTTATAGGAGGGTGGTGCAGGAGGAAAGAGGAGTGAGTGGTGGAATGAAGAAGTAAAGGGTGTGATAAAAGAGAAAAAGGTAGCTTATGAGAGGTTTTTACAAAACAGAAGTGTTAGTAGAAGAGCAGAGTATATGGAGAGTAAAAGAAAGGTGAAGAGAGTGGTGAGAGAGTGCAAAAGAAGAGCGGATGAAAGAATGGGAGAGGATCTGTCAAGAAATTTTGCTGAAAACAAGAAAAATTTTGGAGTGAGATAAACAAGGTAAGAAAGCCTAGGGAACGAATGGATTTGTCAGTTAAAAACAGAGTAGGGAGTTAGTAGATGGGGAGCTGGAGGTATTGGGTAGATGGCGGGAATATTTTGAGGAACTTTTAAATGTCGATGAAAAGAGGGAGGCGATAATTTCATGTACTGGCCAGGGGGGTACAACATCGTTTAGGAGTGAAGAAGAGCAGGATGTGAGTGTGGGGAGGTGCGTGAGGCATTACGTAGAATGAAAGGGGTAAAGCAGCTGGAATTGACGGAATCATGACAGAAATGTTAAAAGCAGGGGGATATAGTGCTGGAGTGGTTGGTATTTTTGTTTAATAAATGTATGAAAGAGGGAAGGTACCTAGGGATTGGCAGCGAGCATGTATAGTTCCTTTATATAAAGGGAAGGGGATAAAAGAGAGTGTAAAAATTATAGGGAATAAGTTTACTGAGTATACCAGGTAAAGTGTATGGCAGGGTTATTATTGAAAGAATTAGAGGTAAGACAGAGAGTAGGATTGCAGATGAGCAAGGAGGCTTTAGAGTGGGTAGGGGATGTGTAGATCAAGTGTTTACAGTGAAGCATATATGTGAACAGTATTTAGATAAAGGTAGAGAAGTTTTTATTGCATTTATGGATTTAGAAAAGGCATATGATAGAGTGGATAGGGAGCAATGTGGCAAATGTTGCAAGTGTATGGAATAGGTAGTAAGTTACTGAAGGCTGTAAAGAGTTTTTATGAGGATAGTGAGGCTCAGGTTAGGGTGTGTAGGAGAGAGGAGATTACTTTCCCGGTAAAAGTAGGTCTTAGACAGGGTTGTGTAATGTCACCATGGTTGTTTAATATATTTATAGATGGGGTTGTAAAAGAAGTAAATGCTAGGGTGTTGGGGAGAGGGGTGGGATTAAATTATGGAGAATTAAATGCAAAATGGGAGTTGACACAGTTACTTTTTGCTGATGATACTGTGCTTATGGGAGATTCTAAAGAAAAGTTGCAAAGGTTAGTGGACGAGTTTGGGAGAGTGTGTAAAGGTAGAAAGTTAAAAGTGAACATAGATAAGAGTAAGGTGATGAGGGTATCAAACGATTTAAATAAAGAAAAATTGGATATCACATTGGAGAGAGGGATTATGGAAGAAGTAAATGTTTTCAGATATTTGGGAGTTGATGTGTCAGCAGATGGGTTTATGAAGGATGAGGTTAACCATAGAATTGATGAAGGAAAAAGGTGAGTGGTGCATTGAGGTATCTGTGGAGACAAAAACGTTATCCATGGAGGCAAAGAAGGGAATGTACGAAAGTATAGTGGTACCAACACTCTTATATGGGTGTGAAGCATGGGTTGCAAATGCTGCAGCGAGGAGGAGGCTGGAGGCAGTGGAGATGTCCTGTCTAAGGGCAATGTGTGTGTAAATATTATGCAGAAAATTCGGAATGTGGAAATTAGGAGAAGGTGTGGAGTTACTAAAAGTATTTGTCAGAGGGCTGAAGAGGGGTTGTTGAGGTGGTTTGGTCATTTAGAGAGAATGGATCAAAGTAGAATGACTTGGAGAGCGTATAAATCTGTAGGGAAGGAAGGCGGGTAGGGTCGTCCTAGAAAAGGTTGGAGGGAAGGGGTAAAGGAGGTTTTGTGGGCGGGGCTTGGACTTCCAGAGGGCATGTGTGAGCGTGTTAGATAGGAGTGAATGGAGACGAATGGTTTTTGGGACATGACGATCTGTTGGAGTGTGAGCAGGGTAACATTGTGTGAAGGGATTCAGGGAAACCAGTTAATTGATTTAGTTGGACTTGAGTCCTGGAAATGGAAGTACAATGCCTGCACTTTAAAGGAGGGTCTGAGATAGTGACAGCTGGGAGGGACTTTTCTCAGCTGTAGTATCTGAGCTCCTCTGCAAAGACAGTGATTATGTATGAGTGTGGTGAAAGTGTTGAATGATGATGAAAGTTTTTTCTTTTTGGGGATTTTCTTTCTTTTTGGGTCACCCTGCCTCGGTGGGAGACGGCCGACTTGTTGAAAAAAAAAAAAAAAAATCTAGGTTTTTCTTCTTTTTCTTAATAACTCTTGTTCTTCTTTATTTCCTCTATTGTCCATGGGAAGTGGAAAAGAATCCTTCCTCTGTAAGCCATGTGAGTCGTATAAGGCGACTAAAATGCCGGGAGCAATGGGCTAGTAACCCCTTCTCCTGTACACATTTACTAAAAAAGAGAAGAAAAACTTTAATAATACTAATTCTATTAAAACAGAGATCACTTCTTAAATATCTTGCATAACAGATGAGGTGAACCATTGAAATGACAAATGGTAAAAGGTGGATGGTGCATTGAGGCATCTGTGGAGACAAAGATCGCAATTCATGGAGGCAAAAAAATGGGAAATGTACCCGAGTATAGGAGGACGCTGGAGGCAGTAGAGATGTGTTTGAGGGTAAGTGTAGTGTGAACATTATGCAGAGAATTTGGAGAATTAGGAGGTATGGAGTTATCAAAAGTATTATTCAGTGTGTGTTGAGGTGATTTGGACATTGAAAGGATTGAGAAAAATAGGATGACTTGGAGGGCATATAAATCTAGGGTGGAGGGAAAGCAGGGGTAGGGGTCTTCTTAGGAAAGGTTGGTTGCTGTACTTCCTGCTTGGGTTTAGTTTTTAATTATATTATTATTATGAAGAAAGGTTGGAGGGAGGGGCAAAAGAGGCTTTGTGTGAAGGGTTTGGACATCCACGAGGTTCAAGAGCATGTTAGATAGGAGCAAGTGGAATTATCATGGGGAGCACTACACCCATAGGGATTATACAGTGCCTGTGGTGGGGGGGTATGGAAGGCATTCAGGCTCAATTCAGAGAAGTAGAGCACATCCAATTCCCTAGATCAAGAGCCCCTCACCAGCATAAAGGAACCTCCCTTGAGGGGAAGCAAATGGGTTTTATGATTTCATGTGCTGTTGGAGTGTGAGCCAGGTAATATGAAGGAATTCAGGTAAGCTGGTTAGCCAGGCTGGAGTCAGGAAGTACAGTGCCTGCACTCTGAAGGAGTGGGTGGGATTGCTATGGTCATCTAAACTGTCAACACCCTTCAAGCAAGACTGATTGAAAGTTACAGCGTGTTTTCCTCTGTCGGGTCACCATACCTCGGTGGGAGATAGCGGGAGTGTTAAAAAAAATAAAGCTAATCAGCTACTGGTGTCTAAATCAAGTGACAACTTTGTTTACGATGTTCAATACATATATATTGTGTACTATCCTCTGACAAGTGTAACTGTTGGCTTACATCTTGCATATTATATCCCTAAGCCTAAACATAATGAACTCAACATTGAAAACTTTTTTTTCCACACCACTTGCCACATAAAGGTGACCCAGCTTTGTCCATGGACTGCTTGACATTGGTCACCCATGCATGGAATCCTATGTAAAAGTGACCTCGAGTCATGTCAGGAAAATGTGCCTTTACATAATTTTGTTTTTGAGGGAGCTTGTACTGCACAGCGGCACTGTAATATTATATCAAACATGAAAATTCAACAACCCCTTCAGGTATATCAGCTCTAACTAAATATAATAATGAAAATGCCATACAGTTATAAACATGGTCATGCATAATCATATAGAGGAAACATATCTCTACCAAGGTTAAATAGAACCATGACTTATGTTCAAGGAAAGCACTAAATTCTTGCAAAGGAACATAAAACAAGTGCTTTTCCAAAGTATTTTGCTTTATTATCAATACACTATAAAAAAATTAGTGACTTGTTAATCAGAAATAAGTATTTTCTAAATATCAGATGTAATGTCACATTAGGGATGATGTTTAAAACATATTTCTGTGTGTTTGTATAAGCAAAGAAATCTGGATTACAAACATACACTTAGAAGTGTAAAATTATCATCCCTGATCATAAAAGTTTTTAATTATAATACAAACAAATATGTCTGCTGGCACTCTCCATTTTCATAAGTTTGTCATTCCACATGATCATACAGCAAATGACATTTTCAGGTACAACACAGTTTGTAATTCATATAATACATTACCAAACCATCAAATTCTAGTCAGTATATAAATATCCTGAAAATTGGAACATTTCGATAATGTTAATTTCACCCAGGGGCATGGTGATATTTCAATACATGCCAAATAAACATATCGGCTACATTCACCTCATTTCTTCGCAAAAAGCAATTTTCATGGAATGAGTTGGTGTAATCTTGAAACCTTGCAAAGCATCTTTGCTGCTCAGACTGCATTTCATTCTCAAACTCAACAAAGGCGATATCATGCCGACTCAGGACAAGACGTACTTCCTTAAAGCCAGGAAACCTGAAAAAGGTTATTTTATATTTATTAAATGTTACTAAAAAATTTTCATGCTTACTCAACATCAACCCTAATACCTTAATATCATTCATTGCCACATAGCAGAAGAAAGAGTAACAAAGTATAGTGCACAATGCAAAACTTGGGGGTGGGGGAAGAGAGAGAGAGAGAGGTTTAAGCCGATAAGTTAGCAAGTCACTCTATTGGTAATAATAATAATAAATAATGTCCAAGCGAAGGGCTTGGACTTCCAGCAAGCATGTGTGAGCGTGTTAGATAGGAGTGAATGGAGACGGATGGTTTTTGGGACCTGACAAGCTGTTGGAGTGTGAGCAGGGTAACATTTTGAGAAGGGATTCAGGGAAACCAGTTAATTAATTTAGTTGGACTTGAGTCCTGGAAATGGGAAGTACAATGCCTGCACTTTAAAGGAGGGGTCTGGGATAGTGACAGCTGGGAGGGACTTATTCTCAGCTGTCGTATCTGAGCGCCTCTGTGAAGACAGTGATTATGTATGAGTGTGGTGAAAATGTTGAATGATGAAAGTATTTTCTTTTTTGGGTCACCCTGCCTCGGTGGGAGACGGCCGACTTGTTGGGGAAAAAAAAAAAAAAAAAATCCGTTCCAGACACCCAAAAATATTCACAAAAAATTAATTTTTTAAAGAATAAAGTTTTACATACACACAATGATAAATAAATATAAACATTACATACCTTTACTGAAGAAGGCGAGGAGGGGAGAGAGAGTTGAAGTTATTGATTGGACTTCAGGTATCAAAGCCCTCTCTGGGCTTTGATATTTCTCTGGACCCTTTTTGTCTTTTACTGGCACTAGGACTGTGTGGGTAAGTACCCTGGCTGGGTGTGTGGGGAAGCACCCTGGCTGGTGTGTGTGTGGGGAAGACCCTGGCTGGTGTGTGTGTGTGGGGAAGCACCCTGGCTGGTGTGTGTGTGGGGAAGCACCTGGCTGGTGTGTGTGGGGAAGCACCCTGGCTGGTGTGTGTGTGGGAAGCACCCTGGTTGGTGGTGTGTGGGGAAGTACCCTGGCTGGTGTGTGTGTGGGAAGCACCCTGGCTGGTGTGTGTGTGGGGAAGTACCCTGGCTGGTGTGTGTGTGGGGAAGCACCCTGGCTGGGGTGTGTGTGGGGAAGCACCTGGCTGGTGTGTGTGTGTGGGGAAGTACCCTGGCTGGTGTGTGTGTGTGTGGGGAAGCACCCTGGCTGGTGTGTGTGGGGAAGACCCTGGCTGGTGTGTGTGTGGGAAGCACCTGGCTGGTGTGTGTGTGGGGAAGACCCTGGCTGGTGTGTGTGGGGAAAACACCCTGGCTGGTGTGTGTGTGTGGGGAAGATCCTGGCTGGTGTGTGTGGGGAAGTACCCTGGCTGGTGTGTGTGGGGAAGCACCCTGGCTGGTGTGTGTGTGGGGGACCCTGGCTGGTGTGTTTTTTAATTCCCTTTGTGTTTCTCACTTTTTTCCAAAGGGCGGCCTGGAATTTTTTCCCCTGGGGGGGATTTACAGTCACAATAAAAACAACATCAAAAAAAATGGATTAAAAAGTTTGGAATGAGCGGGGAAGCTCATGACCAGCAAAAACGGGGCAAGTGGGGGTCCCCAAGTGGGGGGGCATGTCTAATACGTACGATTACCGGATCAAAGTCCAATCAGAGCAAAATTTACAAAAAAAAATTTAAAAAAATTGTTCTTAAACTAAAAAAGAATTCTATACGTTTTTTTTGGGGGCCCCCTTTCGGCATTCCCTAATAAGACATTTAAAATTAACCAAATCTCCATAGCCCCCCCCATTTTTTCTAAACGGCCCTTTCCCCCCCGGTTGTTTTTTCTCCCAACCCTGAGCACCCTCTCTTATGTCGGAAAATTTCCCCCAATTTAAGTGTTTTTAAGTTATTTTATATATATGTACTCTGATAATTATACTTATGTATACCTGTACCTAAATAAACTTACACACTGTGCTGGCGTGCAGGTACACATTAAAATCAGATGTCTTATGTCTCGAGATGCCATATTAATAATAATATGTGTACAGTGGACCCCGGAAATCGAACATTCTTTCCAGAATGCTTTCCCCAAGTGCTGTTACCGAACAATTTTAAAACCCCCATATAAAAAAGTAAATTAGTTAAAATTTCCATTTCACCCCCAAAATTCCCAAAAAAGCCTTTAAATAATAAACTTACATAATAGGTAAAATTTGGGGGGGGTTGATTCCCCGGGGTCCACTGTACAGCCCCCCTAGTAACGAGCACCGGGGAAACTACAATTATGTAAGTATAATATTGTAAGTACTTTTGTAAGTGTATTTTTGAGGGTCTGAAATGGACTAACCTACTTGACATTTTCCCCCAAGGGGGAGAAAATTTGTTGGTAATGGCACTTGAGCAGCCTTCTGGAATGAATTATGCTATTACTCGGGGGTCCACTGTTTTTTTTTTTTTTTTATTGTTTTTTAATGCCTAGTTCTATTGCTAACTTAATATATTTAGTGAAACTTGTTATCTAGTATTTATATGCATTTATAAGTGGAAAAAAGGGCGTTCCACTTTACGGCAATTTTCTTTTTACGGCGGGGGGCCTAGAACCTATTAAAAGGTTTTTTTTTTAAAATTCATAAAAAGTCTGGGAAGGCCTCAGCCTGATCAGTCCATATTTGCAGTCCCCTTTTATGGGCAACCCCCTTTCCCCTGGTCTAGACTGGGGGCCCACATTGCTGCCAGAGATGAACTGGCTGATTTTTTCCTTTCCAAGGGTCTATGGCCAAAACACACCCAAAATTTTAATTACTCGAGTCTTTGGGGAATTGTCAAATTATAGGTACCTGGCTGAATCATGACATACATGTTTAAAATACACCTAAGCAGAGAACCATACATAATTTTTAAAAAATTTTTAAAAAAGGTATTACAATCTAATAAGAAAAAAAGAAATGCAACATAAAAACTTCATAAACACTAGGATGCATTTGCTGAATGCTGTACATTTTTACCATTTTTTTTTTACATTCAGTCTCCAAGGCAGAGAAGAAAAAAAAAAGGAAAATAATCATCATCAGCAACCCTAATTACAGTTGGGGAATATACGGGGCAAATATCAACAAACCTGGGTGTTAACCCTTTTAACATCAATAACAAAAATCACCAATAATTGCTGTAGATTTTTAAAACTAAGGAAGGAAATAAAATGACTGAGTGTATAAATTTGTAGTGGAGGGAAGGCGGTAGGGGTCACCCCCGGGAAAAAAGGTTGGGTGAGAGCGAAAAAGGGGTTGTGTGCGCGAGGGGCTTGAACTTCCAGCAAGCATGCATGAGCGGTTAGATAGGAACAAATGGAGACAAATGGTTTTTGGATTTACATGTTTTTGGAGGTGAGCAAGGTAACATTTATGAAGGGATTCGGGAAAAACCACAGGCGAGATTGAGTCCTAGAGATGGGAAAGTGTCTGCACTCTGGGGGGGTTTAATGTTGGTTTTATAACTTAGTGAATGTCCTCTGGAAGACAGTGATGGAGTGAATGATGATAAATTTTTTTTTATCAGGCCACCCCCCCTTTTTGGGGGGAGGCTGAAAAATAAAAAATAAATAAATAAAAAAAAGGAAAATAATTTTTAAAACACTTGATTTATACCTCTTATTATAAATTACAAATTTAAAAAAAATTTCATTTTCCTTTTTTGGGCACCCTGCCTTGGTGAGATAAATTTTTTAAAAAATATCCAGTGGAACCCCCCCTAACGAACAAATCGATAATGAAAAAATCAAGAACCTTTTTTTTCAAAAATTTTTCTATGTAAAACATTTTTGGAGCAAACCCCCCAGACCTGTCCCTCCCCCGCCAAAAGCGGTGAGGCGGACAGAGCCAGTCAACGTTTTTCCGAGAGAACATTACCCAGCACCCTTTTTTAAAAATTCACAATAGTTTTGTTCTTTTTGCTGGTTGAGGATTGTCACTGTAAATAATCCCAGGGAAAGAACTTCACAAGTCAAAAAGGCCAAAACAAGCCATGATAAAGGTAAATGGAAATAATCACCGTTTTACTTTTTTTTTTGGGGTTTTTAGGTTTTCTACACATATGCTTATGTATGATAATCTATGTATAACTGAATACCTGAATAAACTTATTACTTATTAAGTGATTAATCGATAGAAAATGACACACAAAACTTAACTTTACAATGTTGTTTGAGATTATGGGGGCACTGACAAGAGCGCCGTCCTCCCACTATCTCCCCAAGGTATTAAGTGAAAAATTTTTTTTTTGTATAAGTGTGAAGATTTCTTATTTATAAATTAAAGTAAATAATGACATTTTTGTGTGATAGGTTGGTTGCTTTCGCTGAAACTGACTACCACCAGGCATGGGGGGCCCCTTTTACCCAACAACAAAAACCCTACCACCAGTCTTACATCGTAATACAATTTTATTCATTCTAGAGTTTATATATGTTTTTATGTTATTAATTTGTTTATTATGTATATTAAATGAATTGTTGATAATTGCTGGGTTGATATTATTGTCATATTGAAGGACTATTTTTCCCTCTCCCAAAAAATTTTCCCCTATGAACAAGAGTCTTCAATAAAGGAAAACATTTAACTGTTCTTTGCCATTATAATTAGTGCTTTATATTTATTTCTCATTGTTTTTGTATGTAAAACTAATACGTATTTTTCTTTAAAAAATGAATTTTTGGTAATTTTTTTTTGGGGGGGAAAAGGATTAATTGTTTTTTACATTTTTTTTGGGAAATAAGGTTTTTTTCAAATTTTTTTTTTTAAGAACTAGCCCTGGGATTAAGTTCGGGAGGGACCACTGTATCTCTAAATTTTAATTAAATGCAAAATCTTAAGACTAATCTATTATCATACACAGGACCATAAAAAAAGGACATGCAAGACCTGATACTTCACAAAAATACTGAGTTACCTTACATAGCTGAAGTCAAAAAAAAAAAAAAAAAAAAAAAAAAAAAAAAAAAAAGACTTACTGGGAAAACATGGACAACTCATTTTGGAGGTTTCATCTGGAAATTTGTCAGGAAAAGAATCTGGTTGGGAGGTTCTCTGGGGCCCAATTCCCACCACCATGAACAGGGGGGCTGGGGGTTTGTGGGGAAAAAGTTTTCTTTGGCTGAAAAAGACAGTAGCATGATAGGTTTCAAAATTAAAAATCCTGTGTGTTCTTATTTATAGCCTCAGAAACCCATTTGAGGGCCGAGTCTCGCATGTCTCAGGTTTAGTCACCGATGACTACGGGGCAAGGATTTTTTCATATACTAAAATATCTCCCCAATAAT
>WNWK01024117.1:0-30163 GCA_009830355.1 Cherax destructor | reverse complement strand
CACTCCTATTCCTCATTTACATAAAATGACCTACCGAATGCATCAACTACTCAAACCATATTATTTGCAGATGACACAACATATATCTTCTCTCACCCAAATCAAGTCATACTGGCCAATTCTGTTAATGCCGGAATTCAGAAAATATCAACATGGATGACGACTAATAAGCTTACTCTAAATACTGACAAGACCTACTTCATACAGTTTGGAAACAGAGCCACAAATGTTCCACTTAACATAATGCTCAATGGTTCACCCATCACAAGACTCACAGAGGGAAAATTCCTAGGAATCCACATTGACAGTAACCTTAAATTCCAAACACACATACAACAAATTTCCAAGAAAATCTCAAAGACAGTAGGCATATTATCCAAGATACACACTATGTGCCTCAATCAGCTCTCCTTGCACTATATCACTCACTCATCTACCCTTATCTCACCATGGAATCTGTGCATGGGGATCAACAACATTAAATCACCTTAGACCACTCATAACCCAGCAAAGGCTGCAGTCAGAATGATAACAAATTCCCGCTCTAGACAGCATACTCCACCAATATTCAAAAGCCTAAAACTACTCACCATAAAGAACATTCACACTTATTCTTGTGCCTACTACATAAATAGAACTCTACTCCCTAATATAAACCCTCCACTCAAAATTCCCCTCACCAACTTTAATAGGACCCATGACCACAACACAAGACAAGATCATTTTTTATATACCCCATGTCCATATCAATCTATGTAAAAATTCTATGCACATAAGGGCCCCAGAATCTGGAATTCATTACCAGTAAATACTAAAATAACCTTGTCAGAAAATCATTTTAAGACTCTTCTCAAAAACCACCTCTCCCCTAAACTAAAATCATACTGTAAATTACTTTAAAATGCTCAATGTTATTTTCCTTAAGATAATTTCAATTTTTACTATTATATTACCATCCTACTAAACACTTACTACGTACAAGGTAATATCATCATATTGTAATTTGAACAATGTAATAAATCATTGAAATTTGTACAAACTAGTATTTAAATAGAACAAACTCAATCAATTTCTCTAATATTTTGTTCATTGTTTATAAGCCATTAGAGTAAGCTGCCCTTAATGCCATGGCATGTCAGTGGCTCTCCTCACTTCAGTTTATGATTGTAATTACAAAACCTATGTAAACTTGCAATGAAATAAATATTTGAATTTGAACATAGTAGGTCCGAGTTGGGAGCGTTTGATTTCGGGGTCCACTGTACTACTATATAGAAAGCTGCTTGTTGTGCAGTGCATTTCGGGCAATTAGGGTCAGTTTTGTCCCAGGATGAGACCCACACCAGTCGATTAACACCCAGGTATGCATTTTACTGATGGGGAACATAGACAACCGGTGTAAAGAAACACGCCAATGTTTCACCATCGCCAGGAATCGAACCTGGACACTTGCCATTTAAGTGAAAGCTTAGCACCAGGCCATGGGCACCGTAGGGTAAATTAGGGTACATTATTTGGCCAGGTTCCAAAGTTTTCCATTAGTCTAAAAACATGAGTAACATTTTACAACTGCTACTCAATGGATTTAGGCCATTAATTATAGTTTGAAGTGTAAAATATTAACTTGGTTAAGCAAATCAAGGTAACATTTGCTGCACAAATGATAGAAAACAACCAAACCTAACAAAACCCACCTAACCTAAAGTAACACAACTTAACCTTACCTCTGTTGTCAATACTGGCTTGTCATTCTTTACAATGGGCCAGGCGCTTGCTAATGGCTCCAATGTCATGTAGTCAAAATAATGTTCTATAACAATTTCCACAAGAAATACTTTAAGTAATTAAGTTTATTCAGGTATACACAAATACAATTACATAGATTATCATACATAGCACATATGTGTAGAGAACCTAGATAGCCCAAAAAGTCAAAGTGACTTATTTCCATTGGGGTCCTTTATTATTCCATGGTGTACATAGGTTGTACATATTGTAAAATGTAAACCAGCTCCAGAGAAATCAGGGAACTATAGCCAGTTTATTTTACGTTCTTGAGAACACAAACTTTAATCCATAAAACGCACATTACGTTAATTTCACCTAAGAAACTCAATGAATAAAACAATATTACTAAGGAGTCCCTGTCAATTTGAGTAATGGTAAGTACAGTAAGATTACATGGGTATAATTACACAAGTACAATTATGAACGTTTTAGGCGACTACAATGACCTTACATAGCAACGTGTAAATTACGTAAATACTAAAAAATAAATCAGACTTAATTCCATTGGGAGGCAATTCGGAGTTATCCGAGGAAGGAATTATTATTATTATAATCAAAAGAAGCGCTAAACCACAAGGGTTATACAGCGTCCGAGGAAGGAAGGTTGCTCCAACTCCTTGTATTAAGAGCCCTTCAATATCATACAAAACCATTCATCTTGTAAAGTGTGAAAAGAATCTTACCTTCATACTTGAGACGAGCCTCGTCCAATATGTCCTTCAACTTGTTGACTGCTTCTCGTATGAGGCTTCCAGTATCTTGCTCACTCATGTTCTCTCCCCCAGGGGCCAGGAGCTGAGATTCAACCCCAGCAAGCACAAGTAATTGAGTACACACTGATGGGACCCACACAGTCAGGAACTCTGATACAAAATGCAGAATAAGTGTGACGAAGCCAGATAACAGATAACTAGACCCCAGCAGCACCAGCACTTGTTGGGTTGATGGGTTGTGACCACTCTACGACCTCATGAACCCCACCGTCTAGTCTTGTTGCTTATTATATTTAAGGGGAAGCACTAAACCCATAGGAGTTATATATTGCATGAGAGGCATTCAGGTTCGATCCAAGGAGGGGACGGCAAGTCCAATTCCTTGGATTAAGAGCCCCTCGCTGGCATCAAACAACCTCCCTTATGGGGTTTTGTTATACCTGTAGTATACCTGGGGGGTATTCTGAGGGTCATCGCCCCCGACCAGGCCTCGTGGTGGATCAAGGCCTGATCAACCAGGCTGTTACTGCTTTCTACACGCAAATCAACATGTGACACAGTCAGGTACTGACTTTAGGCATCTGTCCAGCTCCCTCCTCAAGACAGCCAGGGGTCTATTGGTAATCTCCCTTATGTATGCTGGGAGGCAGTTGAATTGTCTTGAGCCCCTGACACTTACTGTGTTGTCTCTTAGCATACACTTGGTACCTCTGTTTTTTATTAGGGGGATGTTGCATCTCCATTAATTATAGTTTGAAGTGTAAAATATTAACTTGGTTAAGCAGTCAAGGTAACATTTTGCTGCACAAATGATAGAAAACAACCAAACCTAACAAAACCCACCTAACCTAAAGTAACACAACTTAACCTTACCTCTGTTGTCAATACTGGCTTGTCATTCTTTACAATGGGCCAGGCGCTTGCTAATGGCTCCAATGTCATGTGTAGTCAAAATTAATGTTCTATAACAATTTCCACAAGAAATACTTTAAGTAATTAAGTTTATTCAGGTATACACAAATACAATTACATAGATTATCATACATAGCAGCATATGTGTAGAGAACCTAGGATAGCCCAAAAAAGTCAAAGTGACTTATTTCCATTGGGGTCCTTTATTATTCCATGGTGTACATAGGTTGTACATATTGTAAAATGTAAACCAGCTCCACAGAGAAATCGGTAACTATAGCCAGTTTATTTTACGTTCTTGAGAACACAAACTTTATGGCCACATAAAACGCACATTACGTTAATTTCACCTAAGAAAACTCAATGAATAAAACAATATTACTAAGGAGTCCCTGTCAATTTGAGTAATGGTAAGTACAGTAAGATTACATGGGTATAATTACACAAGTACAATTATGAACGTTTTAGGCGACTACAATGACCTTACATAGCAACGTGTGTAAATTACGTAAATACTAAAAAAATAAATCAGACTTAATTCCATTGGGAGGCAATTCGGAGTTATCCGAGGAAGGGAATTATTATTATTATAATCAAAAGAAGCGCTAAACCACAAGGGTTATACAGCGCCGAGGAAGGAAGGGTTGCTCCAACTCCTTGTATTAAGAGCCCTTCAATATCATACAAAACCATTCATCTTGTAAAGTGTGAAAAGAATCTTACCTTCATACTTGAGACGAGCCTCGTCCAATATGTCCTTCAACTTGTTGACTGCTTCTCGTATGAGGCTTCCAGTATCTTGCTCACTCATGTTCTCTCCCCCAGGGGCCAGGAGCTGAGATTCAACCCCAGCAAGCACAAGTAATTGAGTACACACTGATGGGACCCACACAGTCAGGAACTCTGATACAAAATGCAGAATAAGTGTGACGAAGCCAGATAACAGATAACTAGACCCCAGCAGCACCAGCACTTGTTGGGTTGATGGGTTGTGACCACTCTACGACCTCATGAACCCCACCGTCTAGTCTTGTTGCTTATTATATTTAAGGGGAAGCACTAAACCCATAGGAGTTATATATTGCATGAGAGGCATTCAGGTTCGATCCAAGGAGGGGACGGCAAGTCCAATTCCTTGGATTAAGAGCCCCTCGCTGGCATCAAACAACCTCCCTTATGGGGTTTTGTTATACCTGTAGTATACCTGGGGGGTATTCTGAGGGTCATCGCCCCCGACCAGGCCTCGTGGTGGATCAAGGCCTGATCAACCAGGCTGTTACTGCTTTCTACACGCAAATCAACATGTGACACAGTCAGGTACTGACTTTAGGCATCTGTCCAGCTCCCTCCTCAAGACAGCCAGGGGTCTATTGGTAATCTCCCTTATGTATGCTGGGAGGCAGTTGAATTGTCTTGAGCCCCTGACACTTACTGTGTTGTCTCTTAGCATACACTTGGTACCTCTGTTTTTTATTAGGGGGATGTTGCATCTCCTGCCAAGTCTTTTGTATTGGTAGGGAGTGATTTCCATATTGTGGAGAAAAATCTCCAGTTTATGAAGGGGCGATATTCCCCCTCTAGAAGGGGGGGAGTAATAGCCCTCAGAAAGGGCCGGGAACGTCTACCTCACACCGAAAACATCACGTGTTCCTTACCCTGCAACGCTAATCAGGAACATGTAATAGATAAGGCGTCGTCATGTCACGCCTCTTTTTACCAGAATTCCTGGCCATCTATACATATGAGTGGAAACCTAGAGCAACTGCTATTTCCCCATAGCAGGAAAAATTCAAAGAAAATACGCTTCACTTGATAAACAAGTTCGGGGTATTAAAGTTTCTCAAACCCGCCTAGAATCCTAAGAAACAGATTCTAGGATGAAGTCTGTTGCAAAAGCTAGCAATGAATGTCTAAAAACCTGAAGTCAGCATTTCCTTTGTGGGATGAGGAGCTGTGACACCCCAAAGCACCCGAGAGACCACATCAGATTGCTTTAAGTACTCAGAGCTTGAATGTGTCATGGAACCTCTGCTAAGAACAAAGACAGCAGAGAAGTGCACAGTCATAGACTTTGGAATACTGACAATCTCCACTAGGAAAGTTAGACTAGTTCCCTAATACGAGTCAGGAAATTCGCGATAGAACTAATCACAAAGTGTTTATTAGCGTATCCGTGTACCTTTCTCGAGTGAACATTGGGAGTGCTATATTAACCTAAAATAAGACATTCAATGTGCCCAAGAGTGATTATTATTAAACATACATTGCATATAAACTGTAGAAATTTGTCTTGGACTGCCTCCTTGTAAACTGCCCCCTGGCAAGCACTGTTGACACCGACACTCTGAGACGCTCCTCTCAGACTTACAAGTGGCTTATGGGACAGAATTTCTAACTAACTGCAGCTGCAAGAATTCCCCACCTACATGCAAGGCTAAAAAGGGGGTGAACTTACTTGATGGAGAAGAATTGTCACCTAGTCTTCCAATCTCCCTAAGCCTTAACCCCCTCCAAACACCATGTATAGGGAAGGACCTTAATCTGCAAGTGGTATTAGTGTCCTGCCTGCATCTCAGGGTTCCCTGGTTTCAAAGGATATTCCCTGAGCTATATATGCAGTGTGACACTAGCTTCAAGACTAATACTTAAGGGGGATTGCCCAGAATTATTACTTTATAGTGGGCGTTCGCCCACTTATAACCCACAGCTCAAATAACCCCACCTTCCTCCGAATATCGCCAGCCAGCTATACTAAGAGAAATGCACGGTATTATCTTACTGCGGGGGCCTGGGCCAGAGACGAATATCCACAGTACGTCGGGAAGCCTCTGTGATTCTTGGTTCCCATTCAGGTATTTTGAAGACACGTGGGGCACCGAGCTCTAGCTCTTAGTACCTTGTTATCCCCATGGCGTCCAGTCCAAGAAGAAGGAACTAGCATCTCTCCCGCCTAGTTTCAAGTGTGGAGCTGCCAGTTATCCTTAGCTAACATAACCTAATGTTCACCTATTCGGCCCTAAATCTACGTATGTTAAGGTGCTAGAACTACATTATTAATATCTAAAGTTGCCTCAGTAATCCTAATATTAGTTACTAACTGTACAACTAACCTAGACCTTCCTAGGAGAGTAAATCTATCAATTAATAGGTACTATCTTACTACTTTCGCCAACTGTGAGTGTGTTTGGGTGGGTGTGTGGGTTCATAAACTCCGAGGACCTATCCGTGGTATGTTTAATGCTTCATACGGCTTATTTACCCTGTGGAACTTGAGCAACTCAAAAAAGTTTCCACATAAACATTGCATGTTTATATGCTATGTAACATGTTTCTTATATAATTTTGAAGAAAATATCATAGATTGATTAATGAAAATGTCTATATTAACCTAAAATAAGACATTTAATGTGCTCAAGAGTGAGTCACGAACTTGAACGGCCCAGGTGCACGCGTCTGGTATCAACGATTTCTGAGCAGATGCATGAAATCCGGGGGGAAATTTCGCTGAAAAAAGTGCTTGATATCAGAATTTTATGATTTCCGCACTGGCCGAAAACCGGGGGTCAACTGTATTATTATTATTGTTGTGTTGGAAAATGTACTTAGCTATCAAGTTTCCCCATGACTTTTGGTCCTTCAAACCAGATAAACAATTGTGGGGAAACTTGTTAGCTAAGTACACTTTCCAATGCCAGGAAACCCCTCCCTTGTGATGGTGTATGCCAGGAAACCCCCTCACTTGTGATGGTGTATGCCAGAAAACCCCTCCTGTGTTATGTATCCAAGAAACCCTCTCACTTGTAATGGTGTATGTCATGCAACTTTTTTCTTCTCATAACCTTAGATCAGGACAGCCACACAATGTGGTTGTATCTAGTTTTGTTATAGGGAAATAAAATATCTAGATATAAATCACTCTTGCAAAATAGAAACAACATAAAAGCAATTTTATTATTAAAAACTTTCTTTCAAATTCAATTGGTAATACAGTTGTTAATTTATTATGCATTAAATTACTGTATTACAGCATTAGGTATTTTCTCCCTAGGCTTTATTCAATCAGCTTTATATCCCATGCAATGAACACAAAGTAGAATAATAAAATTATACAAGATAATATAGCCTAATATGCACTCGAATATCACATGACCATTAAACTGACCATATAAACTGAAATTGCAATGCAGCTAATTGTTTTAAATTGTTTGATCTCATTCAATTAATTGCATTGCAACAATTAATAAATTATTATGTTCAACTTATGTTCAAATTTTACAACTTACATACACAATTATACCTATTTTGTAAATTATCAACCATAATTTTTTACCATGTAGTCTACTATTAATTAGTCTTAAGAATGCCCACAATGCACAGCATATTAGGGACTTTTGGCATGTACACCTCATTTATACCTATGTATCATGTCTAAATAACAACATTGTATCATGTCTAAATAAACTATTATTATTATTATTAATTATTGATACATGGTAGCCTATATTTTATGCATTTTCTTAATGTGTGTTTGTGTCATGTAAAAATTTATGTCATCTGCATCTGAACTGCAGTAAGTGCCAGAGTTAAACAATATTATTGTGTTAACCAAGTTGAGCTCAATGACTTGGTGAGAGACCTTAACCTTCCAAAGGTGCACAGTTACTTGGCTTTAGACTGAAGGAACACAGGCTTCTAGCTCCTAGAACAACATTCGCTTGGTACCGTCATCGTGAAGCGAAATTCTCTCAGTTCTTTGACAAAGAGGAATCTTTAGTTTTCTGTTCAAATATTTCTGGCCTTATTGAACACATGGGGATGTCATACAAAGCAGATGAATGGAGACTCTTCATTGATTCTTCTAAAAGAAGTTTAAAGGCTGTACTTCTCTACAGTGGCAACACAGCTGCATCTGTGCCAATTGGCCATAGTGTCCAAATGTCAGAAACCTACGCAAATATGAAGACACTAATATCTGCAAATTGTAATCAAGTATCAGAATCACAATTTTCTCATTTGTGGTGATTTAAGAAAATTCTGTTGCCACCAGTGAAGGTCTTGAACAAGAATGGAACTGCTTTTAAGTACCTGGAGTCAAAGTTTCCTCGTATAAGTGAAATAAAGCATCTTGAATCTTGAAAGGCAGGAATCTTTGTTGGCCCTCAGATTCTGGAATTGATGAAGGACAAGCATTTTGATGAAGCATTAGCAGGTGTCGAGGTGAATGCCTGGTTTTCATTCAGATTGTCCACAACTACCTGGGAAACAGGCGCTTCCCTGAATATCAAAAAATGATCAAAGACCTGATTTCAAGTTTCCAATAACTTGGGTCTAGAATGAGTGTGAAGATGTACTTTTTGCACTCACATCTTGACTATTTTCCCAACAATTGTGGGGACTACAGTGAGGAACAGGAAGAGCAGTTCCATTAGCATATTTGTACCATGGAAACTCGATACCAGGGCAAATGGAATGTCAGCATGATGGCGGATTACTGCTGGACATTGAAATGTAATGGTCTCGATGCACAGCACAAGCGAAAATCGAAGCAGTCCACCTTCCTTTGATTCAATATGTAGGCTAACCATTAGTAGCATATTTTTTTTACTAAAATCATTTTATTTGATTCATGCTGATTTGAAATTCATATGTTCTTAAAACTAACAAGATGTGCTTTTCCATGATTACTTGCCTAATTATAATAATGTAACAATTTATAAAAAATCACATTTTTTTATTATCGTTAATTTGTATTAGTTGCATTTGTGTCCTTTTACTTAACAATTTGTATTTTATTCAAAATCCTTACGTGATAGAGTAAAATGGTTTAGATATTTACAATCAGCAGCCCAAGAATATGTAAGATCGGAACCATGAATAAAAATAAAATTAAAAACATTCCAAATGCAGACCAGTGTATTTAGTATCTGTAAATATTATTAAAGAGGTGGATGTGCCAGTCAAGACATCCACGTATGTATTTTTAAGCTCTTTTTGATGCTGTCTTCGACGCTCATTTTCCTCTCTAATTCCACTTCATCGACCAAAGATTATGTTACATAGTTTTACACCACATATTTTCATCTTTTATTTTTTTACCAGCCTGTCAAATTACCCAAATAACTTTTAGCTTTTAGCTCGAAAACATCTGTGCATTAAAGTTATCACTGTCTTCGTTTTATCACCATCATGCATTCCTTCCTAGGCCTCACTGTCCTCTTGGTTCCTCCTCCTCCTCGTGTCTAGCACCGTCTTGACTTAATCCTCCTCAGACTCAGAGTTAAGAAGGACGATCTTGTCTCTGGACTGTAGGTCGGTGATCACATTCTGAAGATGGTTAATGATAAGGTTTATCAGTCATTACTCATAATCATTGACTCCTAAACAAGACATTGGATATGTAATACTGGTTTTCCAATAAATATGCAAATTAATCTATAAATACTGTTTGCGAATAGTAATAATATAATTTATAACCATGCCTACCAGATTTCAGTTGTTAAAAGTTCATGCATATTATACAGGTTTATAAACATATATCAATAAAAACACTGCGACTAGCTGGGGGATCGAACCCGTGTTGTTTTAGCCCGCCTCATAGAAGGCGAAAATTCCACGACGCTCTAACCCACAAGACCATACAATCCTACAAGAATCACTCACCCAGCAGAGCTAGGTGTTGTACCATGATCGAGGACATACGATGGTGTGGGTGCCTCAGAGTTAATTTCATTCAACTCCCCGTTTGCTGTACTAGCCTCCACAAGCAGCATACTATATAGTATTGTAACCACGAACGAGTGGTATTTAATCAATAACAACACTGCAACTAGCCGGGGGATTGAACCCATGTTGTCTTAGCCCGCCTGGTGAGCAAAAATTCAACGATGCTCTAACCCACGAGATCATACACTCCTACAAGAATCACGCACCCAGCAGAGCTAGGTGATGTACAGTAATCCGAGGACATACGATGGTGTGGGTGCCTCAGAGCTAATTTCATTCCCTCCCTCCCTGTTTGGTGTACTAGTCGCAGTGTTGTTATTGATTAAATACCACTCGTTCGTTGTTACAATACTATATATACTGCTTGTGGAGGCTAGTACACCAAACGGGGAGTAGAATGAAATTAGCTCTGAGGCACCTATACCATCGTATGTCCTCGTATGACAGTAACACACCTAGCTCTTCTGGGTGATTGACTCTTGTAGGATTGTATGGTCCCATGGGTTAGAGCATCGTGGAATTTTTGTTCACCATGAGGCAGGTTAAAGCAACACGGGTTTCAATCCCATGGGTAGTCACAATGTTATTGATTAAATACCACTCGTTCGTGGTTACTGTGGGGAATTGTGGGAGATAAGTCTATCTGGGACACCGCCACTTGCAATAAACAAACCCCCAGGGAGATGACCGACTCGTATAACTTTACTGCAGTCATTCCCTTTAAGGTATGTGAGAACTTTACCCACTCCTGGCCGCACCCAAGGGGTACCTTCAATATTCTCACGTTAACCCACTGCACTCTGGACCAGTATAAATAAATCTGAGTAGATAATATTGATAATTATGGTATGATTAAATTTAAGTGGACTGTATAGGTTATTAAACAACTGATCAAGTAGGAGGAAAGGTAGAGAACACACAATTAAGTTAACATGACCATCACTCACCTAATTAACAGCATCATAGCGGTGCATTGTAGATCGTTGACCTAGCTAAAGTACATCTACTGTGCGTAACAATATCATTGGCCAATAACAAAGACGACAGAAGAGTACTTAGCTTTAGATGAGGGAGTCATTTCGTTGTTGACGTCCTCCTGCGATCTGATTCGATCGCGATGGTAAGAGTTGTCCCGTCGAGTCAAGGAAGGTTAATTTCCGTGAACTCTTATACGCCCACGAGACCGGGCGTTAGTTAACATGTGGTTGGTCGGGGTAGCGATTCGGATCCTCTCACTATGCCGACCTGGTTTACTGTTTATACGTATAACTTTACATACTACGTATATCCTGGCTTAATGCCCCACTAGTTTATACACATTCACCGTCTCGATACTTGGATTTCGAGTAGATAACTTGCGATATGTTAGTTCATCTCCTCCGCATCCAACATGGCGGTCGGGGTATGGCGTACCCACGCTAGCCCCGCTCGGTACAATCACCCCCTGATTATTTACAACTCGGTTTCACTATATTCACCATTTCACAATATTCATCGAATATATTTCAGTCTCTTCTAAGACGAAAGCCCCCCAGCATCAGGGTTTACGACTTTATTCTGCCGTATGGTCGCTTCACTGAGTTCAAATAGGCCTATGACAGCATCACTCGCCGGCGGCACGCCTTATTTCACAATTATTGTCCTATTACTGGACCTCCTGGACCGATTGTCCCACTTTATATTCACCGCGTCACGGGATACTCCTCCACATTACGAAAGGAGGTAATTAAGTCCGGTTTGGCGGCCGGAATCTCCAAATTTGGCAGGCCATCCCATCACCTCAAATCCCGCGTGTAGGCTCTGTTTCCACTGACCACTCCCCTCTATGCCGCCTCCCTGCCCAGCCTTTTCCCGCTGGTACGATGGTTCCCTATTCATACCCGCCATGTACCAGCGGTACATTAAGGATATCTGTTCGTATTGGAAAGTTTATCAATTACAACTTTCGGAAAATACCAATATTTTCCACAGTTACAATACTAAATATATATATATATATATATATATATATATATATATATATATATATATATATATATATATATATATATATATTTATTAACACATCAGTCAATTCCCACTAAGGCAGGGTGGCCCGAAAAAGAAAAACTTTCATCATCATTCACTCCATCACTGTCTTGCCAGAGGGGTGCTTTACACTACAGTTATAAAACTGCAACATTAACACACCTCCTTCAGAGTGCAAACACTGTACTTCCCATGTCCAGGACTCAAGTCCGGCCTGCCGGTTTCCCTGAATCCCTTCATAAATGTTATTTTGCTCACACTCCAACAGCACGTCAAGTATTAAAAACCATTTGTCTCCATTCACTCCTATCAAATACGCTCATACATGCTTGCTGGAAGTCCAAGCCCCTCGCACACAAAACCTCCTTTACCCCTCCTCCAACATTTCCTAGGCCGACCCTACCCCGCCTTCCCTTCACTACAGATTTATACACTCTCGAAGTCATTCTGTTTCGTTCCATATATATATATATATATATATATATATATATATATAAAATATATATATATATATATATATATATATATATATATATATATATATATATATATATATATATATATATATATATATATATATATATATATATATATATATATATATATATATATATTATTTATTATTTATTAACACATCGGCCGATTCCCACCAAGGCAGGGTGGCCCGAAAAAAAAACTTTCATCATCATTCACTCCATCACTGTCTTGCCAGAGGGGTGCTTTACACTACAGTTATAAAACTGCAACATTAACACCCCTCCTTCAGAGTGCAGACACTGTACTTCCCATCTTCAGGACTCAAGTCCGGCCTGCCGGTTTCTCTGAATCCCTTCATAAATGTTACTTTGCTCACACTCCAACAGCCCGTCAAGTATTAAAAACCATTTGTCTCCATTCACTCCTATCAAATACGCTCACACATGCTTGCTGGTAGTCCAAGCCCCTCGCACACAAAACCTCCTTTACCCCCTCCCTCCATCCTTTCCTAGGCCGACCCCTACCCCGCCTTCCCTCCACTACAGATTTATACACTCTCGAAGTCATTCTGTCTCGTTCCATTCTCTCTACATGTCCAAACAACCTCAACAACCCCTCCTCAGCTCTCTGGATAATAGTTTTGGTAATCCTGCACCTCCTCCTAATTTCCAAACTCCGAATTCTCTGCATTATATGCACACCACACATTGACCTCAGACATGACATATCCACTGCCTCCAGCCTTCTCCTCGTTGCAACATTCATCACCCATGCTTCACACCCATATAAGAGTGTTGGTATAACTATACTCTCATACATTCCCCTCTTAACTTCCATGGACAAAGTTCTTTGTCTCCACAGACTCCGAAGTGCTCCACTCACCCTTTTCCCCTCATCAATTCTATGATTCACCTCATCCTTTGTAGACATATCTGCTGACATGTTCACTCCCAAATATCTGAATACATTCATCTCCTCCATACTCTCTCCCTCCAATCTGATATCCAATCTTTCGTCACCTAATCTTTTTGTTATCCTCATCACCTTACTCTTTCCTATATTCACTTTCAATTTTTTTCTTTTACACACCCTACCAACCTCTGCAACTTCTCTTCAGAATCTCCCAAAAGCACAGTGTCATCAGGAAAAAGCAACTGTGACAACTCCCACTTTGTATTTGATTCTTTATCTTTTAACCCCACACCTCTTGCCAAGACCCTCGCATTCACTTCTCTTACAACCCCATCTATAAATATATTGAACAACCACGGTGACATCACACATCCTTGTCTAAGGCCCACTTTTACTGGAAAATAGTCCCCCTCCCTCCTACACACTCTAACCTGAGTCTCACTATCCTCATAAAAACTCTTCACTGCTTTCAGTAACCTACCTCCTATTCCATACACCTGCAACATCTGCCACATTGCCCCCCTATCCACAGCCTATCATACGCCTTTTCCAAATCTATAAATGCCACAAAAACCTCTTTACCCTTATCCAAATACTGTTCACTGTAAACACTTGGTCTACATACCCCCTACTTTTCCTAAAGCCCCCTTGTTCATCTGCTATTCTGCTCTCTGTCTTACTCTTAATTCTTTCAATAATAACTCTACCATACACTTTACCAGATACACTCAACAGACTTATTCCCCTATAATTTTTGCACTCTCTTTTGTCCCTTTTGCCTTTATACAAAGGAACAATACACGCTCTCTGCCAATTCCTAGGTACCTTACCCTCTTCCATACATTTATTAAAAAATAGCACCAACCACTCCAAAACTATATCCCAACCTGCTTTTAACATTTCTATCTTTATCCCATCAATCCCAGCTGCCTTACCCCCTTTCATTCTACCCACTGCCTCACGAACTTCCCCCACACTCACAACTGGCTCTTCCACACTCCTACAAGATGTTATTCCTCCTTGCCCTATACACGAAATCACAGCTTCCCTGTCTTCATCAACATTTAACAACTCCTCAAAATATTCCCTCCATCTTCCCGATACCTCTAACTCTCCATTTAATAACTCTCCTCTCCTATTTTTAACTGTCAAATCCATTTGTTCCCTAGGCTTCCTCAACTTAATAATCTCACTCCAAAACTTTTTCTTATTTTCAAAAAAATTTGTTGATAACATCTCACCCACTTTCTCATTTGCTCTCTTTTTACATTGCTTCACCACTCTCTTAACCTCTCTTTTTCTCTCCATATACTCTTCCCTCCTTGCATCACTTCTACTTTGTAAAAACCTCTCATATGCTTACTTTTTCTCCCTTACTACTCTCTTTACATCATCATTCCACCAATCGCTCTTCTTCCCTCTTGCACCCACTTTCCTGTAACCACAAACTTCTGCTGAACACTCTAACACTACATTTTTAAATCTACCCCATACATCTTCGACCCCATTGCCTACACTCTCACTAGCCCATCTATCCTCCAATAGTTGTTTATATCTTACCCTAACTGCCTCCTCTTTTAGTTTATAAACCTTCACCTCTCTCTTACTTACTGCTTCTAT
The DNA here is from genome assembly GCA_009830355.1 of Cherax destructor. Taxonomy (NCBI): domain Eukaryota; kingdom Metazoa; phylum Arthropoda; class Malacostraca; order Decapoda; family Parastacidae; genus Cherax; species Cherax destructor. Next base: position 14,990 of record WNWK01024117.1, on the reverse strand, counting down.
TTTCCTTGTATCCCATTTACCTTTTACTCCCACTGTAGCTATAACTAAAAAGTGATCTGATATAGCTGTTGCCCCTCTATAAACATGTACATCTTGAAGTCTACTCAACAGTCTTTTATCTACCAATACGTAGTCCAACAAACTACTGTCATTATGCCCTACATCATATCTTGTATACTTATTTATCTTCTTTTTCTTAAAATATGTATTACCTATAACTAAACCCCTTTCTATACAAAGTTCAATCAAAAGGCTCCCATTATCATTTACACCTGGCACCCCAAACTTACCTACCACACCCTCTCTACATGTTTCTCCTACTTAAAGCATTTAGGTCCCCTACCACAATTATTCTCTCACTTGGTTCAAAAGTTCCTATACATTCGTTTAACATCTCCCAAAATCTCTCTCTCTCCTCTACACTCCTCTCTTCTCCAGGTGCATACACGCTTATTATGACCCACTTTTCGCATCCAACCCTTATTTTAATCCACATAATCCTTGAATTTACACATTTATATTCCCTCTTCTCTCTCCATAACTGATCCTTCAACATTATTGCTACCCCTTCCTTAGCTCTAACTCTCTCAGATACTCCTGACTTAATCCCATTTGTTTCTCCCCACTGAAACTCGCCTACCCCCTTCAGCTTTGTTTCGCTTAGGGCCAGGACATCCAACTTCTTTTCATTCATAACATCAGCAATCATCTCTTTCTTATCATCCGCACTACATCCACGCACATTCAAACAACCCAGTTTTATAAAGTTTTTCTTCTTCTCTTTTTTAGTAAATGTGTACAGGAGAAGGGGTTACTAGCCTATTGCTCCCGGCATTTTAGTCGTCTTATATGACACGCATGGCTTACGGAGGAAAGATTCTATTCCACTTCCCCATATATATATATATATATATATATATATATATATATATATATATATATATATATATATATATATATATATATTTTTATTTTTTTTTTTTTTAAATAGGATGGTCCACCTCTAGTGCAAATTGTGGGACCCATAGCCTCGAGAAGTGGATAAAAGGCTTCAAGAGAAAATATATATATATATATATATATATATATATATATATATATATATATATATATATATTGTGTGTGTGTGTGTGTGTGTGTGTGTGTGTGTGTGTCTGTGTCTGTGTCTGTGTGTGTGTGTGTAGTCATTGTTGTGTGTGTGTGTGTGTGTGTGTGTGTGTGTGTGTGTGTGTGTGTGTGTGTGTGTGTGTGTGTGTCTGTGTCTGTGTGTGTGTGTGTGTATGTGTGTGTGTGTGTGCATGTGCGTTTATGTGTGCGTGCACTCTCAATCATATGGTCCTAACCTTCCCTCTTCTATTATTTGTGTACATGCATGCACATGATGTATGCTTTGCCTGTACTTTCTGCATAGCCTGGTTGTTGTCACTCTCCTCACCTGTATGCTAATCCTCCGCCTGTGTGCAGTGATGCGGTTGAGCACTAGCCAAGACACTGCTATCAACACTGTGGCGCAAGACACCGCAACCAGCACAGCTATCACCACCAGCGTCGCCGGGTCGTGCCGCCCCATCACCTTGTTCTGACGGAGAACCATGCTCTTAATTAGTAAGTTTATTTAGTTAGAAGTACACATAAGTACAATGATCATGCATAGCAACATATGTTGCAATAAGATCACAGTAAACAGGTGGGCGGACTGGGCCGCAAAGTTTTGATAGCTAAACAAGTTACAGTAAACAGGTGATATCACAATATGCAAAACATATTGTGAGAAAACAGTGAACTTTCAAGCGCTTTTGTGATTTCTCACATAATGTGTAAATTACCTAGGAAAACCCCCAAAAAATCAGAGAAAGTGACTTATTTCCATTGCTCATTAGAGATTTAAAAAAAAAACAAAACATGCTGCTTATTTATAACTGAATTGCACACTGAAAGCGCATCCGAGAAATCTATCCAGCTATGCTATACATAAGAAATCCCACTTAATACTCATGTCTTTAAGCATTAGGATTAGTTTTTCCAAAATGCTTTTCCATACTAGTGACTTTCTTTTGTGCGTATAAGTGTTTTATTGCATGTAAACTATGTGGAAAATTCAAAAATTTCCACATAGTTTACATGCATGTGTAAATTTGAATAATATAATAATGGTGTATTAAAATGTGATCCTGATTTTACCCTTTTAACATCCTATGGAGAGAGAGCATGGACACTGGGGTCGTCCCGCAGTTACTAAAAACAACAGACATAGCCCCGCTCCACAAAGGGGGCAGTAAAGCAATAGCAAAGAACTACAGACCAATTGCGCTAACGTCCCATATCATAAAAATCTTTGAAAGGGTTCTAAGAAGCAGATCGCCACTCATCTAGATACCCATCAATTACACAACACAGGGCAGCATGGGTTTAGAGCAGGTCGCTCCTGTCTGTCCCAACTACTCGACCACTACGACAGGGTCCTGGATGCTCTAGAAGACAAACAGAATGCAGATGTTATATACACAGACTTTGCAAAAGCCTTTGATAAGTGTGACCATGGTGTAATTGCACAAAAATGCGTGATAAAGGAATAACAGGAAAAGTTGGAAGATGGATCTATAATTTCCTAACAAGTAGAACACAAAGAGTAGTTGTCAACAGAGTAAAGTCTGAGGCGGCTACGGTGAAAAGCTCTGTTCCACAAGGCACAGTACTCCCTCCCATCTTGTTCCTCATCCTCATATCGGACATAGACAGGGATATAAGCCACAGTGCCGTGTCCTCCTTTGCTGATGACACACGAATCTGCATGACAGTGTCCACCATTGAAGACACTGCAAGACTCCAAGCAGACATCAACCAAATCTTTAAATGGGCTGCAGAAAACAACATGAGGTTCAATGATGAGAAATTTCAATTACTCCGATATGGAAAACGTGAGAAAATTCACACAATAGAGCGAAAAACTAATGTCAAAGACCTGGGAGTGATCATGTCAGAGGATCTCACCTTCAAGGACCATAACACTGTAGCAATTGCATCTGCTAGAAAAAATGACAGGATGGATAATGAGAACCTTCAAAACCAGGGATGCCAAGCCCATGATGACACTTTTCAGGTCGCTTGTTCTATCTAGGCTGGAATATTGCTGCACACTAACTGCACCTTTCAAGGCAGGTGAAATTGCTGAACTAGAAAATGTGCAGAGAACCTTCACAGCACGCATAACTGCGATAAACCACCTCAATTACTGGGAACACTTGAAGTTCCTAAACCTGTACTCCCTGGAACGCAGGCGAGAGAGATTCATTATTATATACACTTGGAAAATCCTAGAGGGATTAGTACCAAACTTGCACACGAGAGTCACTCCCTACGAAAGCAAAAGACGCGGCAGACGATGCAACATCCCCCAATGAAAAGCAGGGGTGGCACTAGCACGTTGAGAGACAACACAATAAGTGTCAGGGGCCCAAGACTGTTCAACTGCCTCCCAGCGTACTTAAGGGGGATTACCAATAGATCCCTGGCTGTCTTCAAGCAGGCACTGGACAGGCACCTAAAGTCAGTGCCTGACAAGCCGGGCTGTGGTTCGTACGTCGGCTTGCGTGCGGCCAGCAGTAACAGCCTGGTTGATCAGGCTCTGATTCACCATGAGGCCTGGTCACAGACCGGGCCACGGGGGCATTGACCCCCGGAACTCTATCCAGGTAAACAGCCGCCAAGTGGACAAGAGGACGCCATAGTGAAACTAAAAGTGTGAACACTGGTTTGTTAATTGTGCAATGTAATCAGGCGTCATCGAGGTTTGAATGGTGTATATAGGACTCAATCCGTGGTTTGGAAATTGCTGACGTGTTCCCGCTGAGGAATTGTGGTAAATAGTGTGGAAGGACCCATTATGTACCTCTAATCTTTTGACTACCGCCCACAGGATGGGTATGGGGTACATAATAAAGATATTAAACTAAGACCCCTTTGTTTACATGCCTGACCAGCCAGGCTGTGGTTCGTACGTTGGATTGCATGCGGCCAGCAGTAACACCCTGGTTGATCAGGCCCTGATCCACCATGAGGCCTGGTCACAGACCGGGCCGTGGGGGCGTTGACCCCGGAACTCTCTCCAGGTAAACCCCAGGTAAACAACTGAAGGATAAGGGACTCCGATTCTTCCCAGCAGCACGCCTTAGCTGGTGATGCTTACCCATAGTGTATAGTAGTTTTTGCATTGGCCATCATAAACTCTAGCTGTTGGGGTAGTGTTAAGGTGTGTTACACATAAAATTTGTGATCCAGTAAGTGGTAAGTGGTAATACGAATTTCTTTTTTAATAAATCCATTGTATTATATGTATATTGTACTAATAGTTATATTTTGTATACCCAGCAAGCAAACCAATATATACAGTCCACACAATTTTAATTTACCAGAGTATCTGGTTTTAATATTATAATTAATAATTTAATGTCAGGTCTAGCTTTTTGTGAGAGTGGTAATGGAGTGGGCATCGAGGGAGTGACAGTTTTGCGACCTACTATGACTAAGTCCCACTCACTTCGTCCAAATTACTTGCACATAATAATTCAGGTAATACCCAGTAATCCTCATGCAGGTAATTTCTCACATAATAATTCATAAACTACATGATTTTGTAACGCAAAAAAGAACCAGAAATTTGTATTTGTATGCCTCCTCACCATCCATTCTCCTAGACCCTTAGTGGTGGTGGGCTTAGCAGGAAGGTTGTTGCTCTCGTAGATAGCATTGAGAATATCTTCCTTAGTGACATTCTTCCCTGCGACTCCCGTTTTCTGTTGGATCAAAATATTATTATTATTATTATTATTATTATTATTATTATTATTATTATTATTATTATTATTATTATTATTATTATTATTATTATTATTATCATCATTATTATTATTATTATTATTATTATTATTATTATTATTGCAGTAGTACAGTAAATTTAATAAATAGAATTGATGAATAGGATTGCAACGATAATAATAATAATAATAAACTGTATTATTAATAACATAGATGTTACAGTGCTGGGTTAAGAGAGTTCATGTAATTCAAAAACTAATCACTGAGAAGAGGCAAAGAGAGGCCTGAAATGCCGTTATCTAGGTACTAATTACCTGGGTGTGGATAAGATATCTGAACGGGAGACCAAAAATGATAACCTCAAGAGTGGTGGGTAGTTGTGGGTGTTAATGTTACGTTGGTAATTGGTTGTCTTTTACTAGTTGGTTCATGGGGGAGAGGGTTAAAGCCTATCTACTGCACGAGGTGACCTTTTTCACCACCAGACAAGATTACTGCAATCCTTAAAATGGGGATTAAAGTTAACTCTCAGCTTATAAACGCTGTGAGAAATACACCTCTCCTGTGTTGTTAATTAGGAATTAATAATGAGTACTTTAAAAAGTTCCTAACCTGTAAGGGTCATTCAGTACTACCTGAAATTTACCTGGAGAGGGTTTCGTGGGTCAACGCCCCCGCGGCTCGGTCTGAGACCAGGCCTCATGGTGGATCAGGGTCTGATCAACAAGGCTGTTACTGCCGGCCGCACACAAACTGACAAACGAACCACAGCCCGGCTGGTCAGGTACTGACTTTAGGTGCCTGTCCAGTGCCTTCTTGAAAACAGCCAGGGGTCTATTGGTAATCCCCCTTATGTATGCTGGGAGGCAGTTGAACAGTCTTGGGCACCAGACACTTATTGTGTTGTTTCTCAATGTACTCGTGGCGCCCCTGCTTTTCATCGGGGGAATGTTGCATCTCCTGCCGAGTCTTTTGCTTTCATAGGGAGTGATTTTTATGTGCAGGTTTGGTACCAATTCCTCCAGGACCTTCCAAGTGTATATTATCATGTATCTCTCTCGCCTGCGCTCCAGGGAATACAGATCAAGGACCTTCAACCGTTCTCAGTAATTTAGGTGCCTTATCGTACTTATGTGTGCTGTGAAAGTTCTTTGTACGCTCTCCAGGTCTTCAATGTCGCCAGCCAGTAGTAAGATGTTTGGGGCAGGAGTTGGGAGATTTTCCAGTGGTCAATTTTCAAAAGCTGCTCCTGGAATTGCTAGGAAGTTGCGTCTAGAGGCTTGTGTACCACCACAATGACAAGGTTTTGGTTTTCAATCTTTACCGCCAAAACGTCAACTATATCATTTGAGGTGTTTAGTAGTTCTGAGCAAATGAGACACTCTGTGACGTACAGACCTTTGTAACTTGTGAGTTCATTACCTTTGTACCTTGTGAGCTCATTACCTTTGTAACTTGTGAGTTCATTACCTTTGTAACTTGTGAGTTCATTACCTTTGTAACTTGTGAGTTCATTACCTTTGTAACTTGCTCAGCTATCAAACATTTGGGGCCCAGTCCCTGGACCCATTATGTACCTCTGTAATCTTTTGACTACCGCCCACAGTAACTAACTAACCTGTGTGCAGTAATACCGACCTGTGTGCAGTAATACCGACCTGTATGCAGTAATACCGACCTGTGTGCAGTAATACCGTTCACTGATGATAAAATGTATTAAAAACAAAAGTTGAACACTAGTCGTTGCTCTCTCATGTATCTCTAACACTTCAATTGTCTGGATCATATCATCAGCAAGTGGCATAACGACAAGTAGAGATAACGACAAAATGAAAAAAAATCACACCATAAAAAGAAGCACAATATACAATTACCTTTTCAGACATATTGAAAAGATTTACGATACATTCTTCTCTTCAGTGTACTGTACATAATAATCTTCAGCGTACTGTACATAATAATCACTTCTACGGGCTGAACCATCCAATCTTCTTGTATATTGATCATGTATAACAAAAGCTTGATTTTGTTTGTATTGATTACTAGAGCTTTTAATATTATAGCTACGCTTTTCCGCCTTGAATTAAAAAATTTCAAAAACACTCTTGGTGCCAAGAGTATAAGGTAAACACATTACAAATACAAATACAAATACAAATTTTATTTCTTCGCAATTTTACATAGAAGTTTACATAGAAGTGCAAGGAGAGCCACTGACATGCCATGGCATTGAGGGCAGCTTAATCTAATGGCTTATAGACTATGTACATAATATTGGAGAAATTGATTGAGTTTGACTTGTTTAAATATTGTTCAGATTACAATATGATAATATTACTTTGTTCAAATTATATTATGGTGATACTACATTGTAACAAGTGTTTAGTAGGATGGTAGTTAATAGCAAAAATTGAAATTTTCTTATGGAAAATAACATTTAGCATTTTTAAAAGTAATTTACAGAATGCGTATTTAGTTTAGGGTGAGTAGGTGGTAATATAATAGTAATATAATTGTAAAAATTGAAATTATCTTATAGGAAAATAACATTGAGCATTTTTGAAAGTAATATAATAGAACATAATAGTATGTATAGTTCCTTTATATAAAGGGAAGGGGGATAAAAGAGAGTGTAAAAATTATAGGGGAATAAGTTTACTGAGTATACCAGGTAAAGTGTATGGCAGGGTTATTATTGAAAGAATTAGAGGTAAGACAGAGAGTAGGATTGCAGATGAGCAAGGAGGCTTTAGAGTGGGTAGGGGATGTGTAGATCAAGTTTTTACAATGAAGCATATATGTGAACAGTATTTAGATAAAGGTAGAGAAGTTTTTATTGCATTTATGGATTTAGAAAAGGCATATGATAGAGTGGATAGGGGAGCAATGTGGCAAATGTTGCAAGTGTATGGAATAGGTAGTAAGTTACTGAAGGCTGTAAAGAGTTTTTATGAGGATAGTGAGGCTCAGGTTAGGGTGTGTAGGAGAGAGGAGATTACTTCCCGGTAAAAGTAGGTCTTAGACAGGGATGTGTAATGTCACCATGGTTGTTTAATATATTTATAGATGGGGTTGTAAAAGAAGTAAATGCTAGGGTGTTGGGGAGAGGGTGGGATTAAATTATGGGAATTAAATGCAAAATGGGAGTTGACACAGTTACTTTTGCTGATGATACTGTGCTTATGGGAGATTCTAAAGAAAAGTTGCAAAGGTTAGTGGACGAGTTTGGGAGAGTGTGTAAAGGTAGAAAGTTAAAAGTGAACATAGATAAGAGTAAGGTGATGAGGGTATCAAACGATTTAAATAAAGAAAAATTGGATATCACATTGGAGAGAGGATTATGGAAGAAGTAAATGTTTTCAGATATTTGGGAGTTGACGTGTCAGCGGATGGGTTTATGAAGGATGAGGTTAACCATAGAATTGATGAAGGAAAAAGGTGAGTGGTGCATTGAGGTATCTGTGGAGACAAAGAACGTTATCCATGGAGGCAAAGAAGGGAATGTACGAAAGTATAGTGGTACCAACACTCTTATATGGGTGTGAAGCATGGGTTGTAAATGCTGCAGCGAGGAGGAGGCTGGAGGCAGTGGAGATGTCTTGTCTAAGGGCAATGTGTGGTGTAAATATTATGCAGAAAATTCGGAATGTGGAAATTAGGAGAAGGTGTGGAGTTACTAAAAGTATTTGTCAGAGGGCTGAAGAGGGGTTGTTGAGGTGGTTTGGTCATTTAGAGAGAATGGATCAAAGTAGAATGACTTGGAGAGCGTATAAATCTGTAGGGAAGGAAGGCGGGGTAGGGGTCGTCCTAGAAAAGGTTGGAGGGAAGGGGTAAAGGAGGTTTTGTGGGCGAGGGGCTTGGACTTCCAGCAAGCATTTGTGAGCGTGTTAGATAGGAGTGAATGGAGACGAATGGTTTTTGGGACATGACGATCTGTTGGAGTGTGAGCAGGGTAACATTTTGTGAAGGGATTCAGGGAAACCAGTTAATTGATTTAATTGGACTTGAGTCCTGGAAATGGGAAGTACAATGCCTGCACTTTAAAGGAGGGGTCTGAGATAGTGACAGCTGGGAGGGACTTTTCTCAGCTGTCGTATCTGAGCTCCTCTGCAAAGACAGTGATTATGTATGAGTGTGGTGAAAGTGTTGAATGATGATGAAAGTATTTTCTTTTGGGGATTTTCTTTCTTTTGGGTCACCCTGCCTCGGTGGGAGACGGCCGACTTGTTGAAAAAAAAATAGTAAAAATGGAAATTATCTTATAGGAAAATAATATTGAGTATTTTTTGAGTATGAGTACGTATTTAGTTAAGGGTGAGTAGGTGGTTTTAGAGAAGAGTCTTAAAATGATTTTCAGACAAGGTTATTTTAGTATTTACTGGTAATGAATTCCAGATTCTGGGGCCCTTTATGTGCATAGAATTTTTACATAGGTTGATATGGACACGGGGTATATCAAAAAGTGATCTGTGCCTTGTGTTGTGGTCATGGGTCCTATTAAAGTTGGTGAGAGAATTTTGAGCGGAGGTTTATATTAGAGTGTAGAGTTCTATGTATGTAGTAGGCACAAGACTAAGTGTGAATGTTCTTCTTTATGGTGAGTAGTTTTAGGCTTTTGAATATTGGTGGAGTATGCTGTCTAGAGTGGGAATTTGCTATCATTCTGACTGCAGCCTTTTGCTGGGTTATGAGTGGTCTAAGGTGATTTAATGTTGTTGATCCCCATGCACAGATTCCATAGGTGAGATAAGGGTAGATGAGTGAATGATATAGTGCAAGGAGAGCTGACTGAGGCACATAGTAGCGTATCTTAGATAATATGCCTACTGTCTTTGAGTGCATTATTATTTATTATTATTAAAATTTATTATAATTTATAATTTATTATTATTATTATTATTATTATTATTATTATTATTATTATTACCATATTAAGCACTAAGCCCCTTAGGGTGATAGAGCGCTGATCAGAAGTGCAGCAGTCGATAAAGCTATCATTTACGTCTTGGAAAGTTACTCTTTAAGACCCACACAGTTATGTATTAATGAAAATTAAGTTACTAAATGAGTTTTACTCGGACGCCTCTGAGATTATTTAACCAAATCATTACTTTATAAGAGTGCTTACCTGCAAGCATTATCATTATTATATTCATGGGGAAGACATAAACCCGTAAGGATTATACAGCCCTTGGGAGGTAATCAGGTTTGATATAAGAATGGCTAGGACAGCTCCAATTCCTTGGATCAAGAGGTCTTTAACAGGATCAATCATCTCCCCCTCCCTTTAAAGGGGTAGATGGGTGATTAATCAGCTTATGTGCTAAAGGGGGAGGTCGTGATTGTTGCATTAGGAAGCGCCAAACTCGTAGGGGTCATAGCAGTTTCAGTAAAATCGAATGGAATTAATGTATTATATTTTTATCAGGGGAAAGCACTAAACCTATAAGCGCTATATACCGCCTGGGGAATGGGAGGCATTCCGGTTTAATCCAAGGAAAGGGAGGTTAAGTCCAGTACCCTGGATCAAGAACTCTTCGAGTTGGGATTTTTCAAAGGGCCGCTAAAGAAAAGGCTAGGACTGAACATAAAAAAAATCAGTATACCGAGATTTTTTCCTCTTCTGACGCTTGTCCTCCACCTTGTTGAGGCAGAGCGGGGCTGTCAGACACGCCAGAGGGCTCTGTGGTCTTTATGAGGAGAGTAGTTGTGGTGGGGGTAGTAGCAGTAGGTGCCGTAGTGGTGGTTGTCGTTGTTGGAGTTGGTGTCGTAGTAACTGTTGTCGTTGTAGTAGCAGTAGTAGTGGTTGTCGACTCGGTTGATTTGTGTATCGACGTTTCTTCGCTGGAGGCTGCATATTCCTTGGTATCGTTTGCTCCCAGAGAGGCGAATCCAGAATGATCTGTTTTATTGAAGCTTCCTTGTATGTCAGTGAGATTGCTTGAGGATTCACGTTTCTTTGTGTCAGTGATGTTACTCGAAGATCCTTGCTGATGTGCACTGCTGCTGTTACTAACTAGTTCTGCTGTCAACTGTTCACTGAGGTCCTGGCGTCCTCTGGCCTCAGACCGCTGCTTCAGAGCCAGTGGCAGGATAACGGCGACAGAAATGCCGCTGATGATGATCAGAGTTGTAATGGTAGCGGTGAGGTAACAATCTCGTTTGGTGTGTGGATTAACAACTTTCCTGGTGTCTTCTACAGTAGTTTGGGCATTGATATCCTCTTCCTGAGGCAGACTAGAGTAAGTTATCGAGCTTTCCCGCAGCATGGTCACAGATCTTCGGGTATCTTTGAAATAGAAAGGAACGATTTCACAAACTGCTTTCTAAAATTTAAAGATAGGTGTTTTTTTCCGACCCTTAGCTTATATTCCAGGATGCACCTGACATATTAGTCTTATCTTGGAAAGTCCAATGACAGGTACAGTTTGTCTCAATGTGATATGATACTCGCTTCCGCCGGTGTCATAACGAAATTACTCAGTATATAATTCTATAACAAATGCTTTATTCAGAAAAATATAGACATTTGCATCTTATTACCAATATTTTATAATCACAATTATTATTTATCACTTCACATCCGTTTTCCTGTGCAAGACCTCCACATCGCAGACAAGACCGCCCTACTATCCAAGCCAACGCTGCTTATGATAAGCATTGTATGACAAGAGGAACTTAAGAATACAGTGGGTACAACACACAACACACAGCAGGCCGTGAGCACAACTTTACCACCAGGATTATATTTGCCTTTGTCACTATGGGGATCCGTGGTAAGCTCATCCCGTCATGTATGTGTTTGGTTCCACACGCGTTCACTAACACATGTAACTGCAAATTTCGCAGTCACAAAACACCATGATTTTCTCGGGTAATAGAACGTTTCCTCTGCGTCGCATTTGTTCCCGGTCCATAAAATAGTATATGTAGTGTGTGTTGGGCGCAGGGAGAGGCACCAAACACCTCCACTCACAGTGAACGTGTATCACGTACTGCCGTACTGACCCGTCTTCCCCTCACACCTGGTTCTAGGATTTCCTCTTTATCGCCCGTCTTTTCAGCTTCGAGACAAAATTGTTGGAGTTTTCACACCGATTTATTATCTTATACCTCGTTGGACATCTTGGAATTAAAATGTTCTTTTTCTTACCAAATAAATTTATTTCGTCCCTCAACGACCCTTGAACTTGAAGAAAACAACAATTTCTGAAAGAAACTATTGAAACGTTTCACACACACACACACACACACACACACACACACACACACACACACACACACACACACACACACACACACACAACACACACACACAGGGATATCAGGATCCTGAGGAAAGATAGAAGGAGCAGGGGGAGGAGGGGTCGCACTGTAAGGAACCGTTGGAGATTCGAGGAAATGGAAGGAATGGAGGTGTGTAGAAAGAGACTTAATAGTAGATACCATCCAGTCTGGGAGCACAAGATAGTCATTGCAGTGATGTATAACCCACCACAGAACTGCAGGAGACCAGGTGAGGAATATATGAGAACAACAGGCGATGGTGGACACTCTGGGGAGATGGCAAGAAAAGCGCACATGAGTAGAGCAAGTTACTGGTCATGAGCGATTTCAACCCAGGGAGATCGACTGGGAGAACCAAGAACACGTGGGGTCAGAAACTTGGAGAGCCAAGATGATGGACATGGTACTGGAAAACCTGATGCACCAACATGTCAGGGACATGACCAGAGAGAGAGGAAGGATGAACCAGCAAGGCTGGACCTTGTATTCCCCTGAACAGCTCAGATATTGAAGACATAACACACAGAGCCCCTGGGAGCCAGCGACCATATGGTGCTGAGCTTTGAGTACATTGAAAGGCTACAGGTGGAGAGGGAAAACGGTACCGAAAGAGACAAACCAGACTTTAAAAGAGGAAACTACACGGGCATGAGGAATTTCCTCCAGGAGGTTCAGTGGGAAAGGGAAATGGAAGGACAGTCAATAAATGAAATGATGGAATACGTGGGGCAAAGTGCAAGGAGGCAGAAACGGTTTATACCCAGAGGAAAAAGATTAAATGGGAAGGCCAGAAAGAGCCCTGGTTTACCCAAAGGTGCAGGGAGGCAAAGACTCAGAGTGTCAGAGAATGGAAAAGGTACAGAAGGCAAAAACCCAAGTAAACAAAGAGATTATAGAAGAGCTAGAAACGAGTATGCACAGGTACGGAGGGAGGTCCAGAAACAGTACGAAAATGACATAGCATCGAAAGTTAAGTCCGACCCGAAACTGATGTACAGTCACATCAGAAGGAAGACAACAGTCAAGGACCAGGTGATAAGGCTGAGGAGAGAAGATGGGGAACTCAAAGTAACGATCAAGAAGCATGTGAGGAGCTCAACTTGAGGTTTAAGGAAGTATTCACAGTGGAGGAAGGAAGGCAGCTGGGTAGACAGGACGGGGTGCGTCACCAACAAGAGATGTATCGGCTAGAGGGCATACACAACTGAGGAGGAGGTGAACAGTTACTCAGTGACCTTGATCCTCAAGGCCGAGGTCCGGACAATATCTCCTCGTGGGTTCTTCGGGAAGGAGCTGAGGTACTGAGTGTGCCACTTACCATAATATTCAACACATCCTTGAAACTGGGCAGCTACCTGAGGTATGGAAAAGGCCAACGTAGTCCCCATCTTTAAAAAGGAGACAGAAAAGAGGCACTAAACTATAGACAAGTGTCACTTACGTGTATATGTGCAAAGTCCTGGAGAAAATCATCAGGAAAGAATGGTGGAGCATCTGGAGCTGAACAGGATAATAAACACCAGACAGCACGGATTCCGGGAAGGCAAATCCTGTGTAACAAACCTCCTGGAGTTCTATGATAAAGTAACAGAGGTAAGGCAAGAGAGAGAAGGATGGGTTGATTGCATTTTCCTGGACTGCAGGAAGGCCTTCGACACAGTTCCTCACATGAGATTATAAAGAGTGAAAGAAAAGCTTTAAAGAAAGGGCCTGGGAAAGGATCGGAATACCTAAGGAGGCAACAGCGGGGCATGGTGCGTAGGGTATCACAGTGGGCGCCGGACGAGCGGTGTACCGCAGGGGTCATCCTGGCAGTGTTTTCGGAAGTAAATGACATGACGGGCGGGTGACTAGAAGATCTCTGTTCACAGATGATGTGGGGAAATCACATCGGAAGAGGACCAACAGGACTTCAAACAGACCTGGAAACGCATTGGTCTAGCAACTGGCTTCTCAATTCAATCCCACCAAATGCAAAATGAAGATCGGTGAAGGGCAAAGAAATGCTGAAGAGTACAGGTAGGGACAAAAGCTACAAACCTCGTCAAGGAGAAAGACTGGTGAGTATAACGCCAAGCACTCTCCAAACACACATCAACCAGATAAAACCCCGGCAGCATATGGGCATAAACCTAAGATTGGTTCCGTTATTAACAAGGAATCCAACACTGTACACCGTTGTAGGCCCATACAGAGTATGCAGCCCAGTCTGGAACCCACACCTGGTCAAGCACCAAGAAACTAGAGAAAGTGCAAAGGTTTTGACAAGGTTAGTTCCACAACTCAGGGGGGTTCCTATGGAGAAAGGTTGAGGGAAATAGGACAACAACACTGGAGGAAAGAAGGGTCAGAGGGGTGAAAACGCAACAAAATACTGCGGGGAATCGACAAGGTAGACAGTGACAGGATGTTCCAAGAGGAACAAAACAAGGGGACAAACTGGAAGCTGAAGACTCAGATGAGTCAAAGGGATGTTAGGAAGCATTTCTTCAGCCATGATAGTCAGGCAGTGGAATAGTCTAGAAAAAATTATGGAGGCGGGAACAACATAGTTTAAAAAGGATGATAAACTCTGGAGCAGGGGGAGCAGAGACCCGTAGGGGCGGGGGGCCAGGGCTGAGTCTGACCCTTGCAACCACAATTGGTGAGTACAATTAGGGGAGTAACAACACACACACACACACACACACACACACATATATATATATATATATATATATATATATTTATAATATATATATATATATATATATATATATATATATATATATATATATATATTTCAAATGTCCCCTCTCACCAGGGGGTGACCCAAAAGAAAAAAATCCCCAAAAGAAAACTTTATCATCATTCAACACTTTCACCTTTACTCCACATAATCCGTCTTT
>WNWK01024116.1:0-30164 GCA_009830355.1 Cherax destructor | reverse complement strand
AAAGTCATCTGATGGCGTCGGATTCGCAGCAGTGTTTCCGGACAGCGTTGTACGAGGGCATCTATTACCTCGGCTAGCATATTTACGGCTGAATTGTATGCCATTCTTGTGGCACTTATCCGTATTGCATCTATGCCTGAGTCACCATTTGTGGTCGTTTCAGACTCCCTTAGTGCTTTACAGGCTATCCGTAAATTGATACACCTCACCCCTAGTTCTTCGTATCCACCTTTAGTTACGCCGTATCTTTAGCAAGCATAAAGATATTGTTTTTTGTTGGGTCCCTGGTCATGTTGACGTACAGGGCAATGAACAGGCAGACACTGCTGCGCGGTCAGCAGTACATGACCTTCCAGTTTCATATAGAGGTGTTCCTTTCACGGACTATTTTGCGGTCATTGCTACCCACCTTCGCACCCGTTGGCAACAACGCTGGTCTGACCTGCTGAATAACAAACTTCATTCTATTAAACCGGTTATAGGTTTCTGGCCTTCTTCTTGTCACCAATGTCGAGGTTGGGAGACTACTCTCTCCGTCTTCGCATCGGCCACACTCGTCTTACTCACGGGTATCTCATGGAGGGCTCCCTGCCCCTCTCTGTGAGCATTGTCAGGTTCCAGTGTCTGTTCGACATATCCTGTTGGACTGTCCACTCTATCAACGAGCACGCAGAATTTACCTCCAACGACGTCTTCGCTCTGCGGCCCTTTCTTTACCTTCCCTTCTTGCAGATGGCCCCTCCTTTAATCCTGACTCTCTGTTGATTTTTTGACAGAAACTGACTTACTACACAAACTCTGAAGATTATACCTCCTAGCACCTCCTCAGTCCCTTGTACCTCGATCTCTTGCTACCCTCCACCCCTGCACTTCCCACCGTCATCTGGCACTCCATACCCTACTAATCGTCCATCTCCCTCTTACAACTCACTCTCCCTGCATCCTACAATAACCTGCAGCGCTGTATAACCCCTGTGGTTTAGCGCTTCTATTTGATTAATAATAATAATATCGCTTCCAGCACTTCTATAAAGGATCTAACCAGGACAAAATCCAAGCACCATGAACCAGTCAACGCAGGGGTTTACACTATTCCCTGCGGAGGCTGCGACAGGATTTATGTAGGAGAAACAGCAAGAAACCTCGAAATACACCTCAATGAACACATTAATGCATGTAGGAACGATAATCTGAACAACGCCTGCGTACAACACCGAAATTCCACCAATCATCTCATGAAATTCAAAGACGCCCAATTAGCAATCAAAGAAACTAATTTCCGCAGACGCAAGTGCCTTGAATCAGCACTTATCGCTGTTTCTAAAACAATTAAACAAAACAGAGGCAGCTTCACCATATCTGAAGTCTTAGCAAGAATCCTCCTGAAAACAGTAAACCCTACCATCATCTAGTCTCTCCTGCTAATACTACACGAGCACATCGCAGATGTGGAACACTGCTACAGGCCTTCTCTATTCCAACCTCCAACAGAAATATTTGTCTAACCTATTTTTATACTACCCAAGTAATTGCTTTTATCACCTTTTACTCATGTGCGAGTTGATTGTTCTACCTTATTGTATTACTACTACTACTACTACTACAACTTATATCACTACTACTTCTACCACCACTAGCATTGCACCTCACTCTGAGCCTATATATACTCTCTGTGTCCATGTATTGTTTGTAGCGGCTTGACAAAGCTCCTGGTGAGCGAAACGTTGCCACAATAAAATGTCACATTAGTTGCATTTGTGTCCTTTTACTTAACAGATATAAACTTGAATTTGAATTTACTAGATGTTCTGGAAAAATTGATTGACAGTAATTTGTGGAGGACACCACCACACTGCCTCTGTCCAATATCAGTAATGTTGGTAAAACATTGACCAAGTAAAGACATGGTCAGCAACATTTATTTTTGTAATAATGGTAGAATTACCAACAAAATGTTAAAAGAACACAGATGCAACTAATGTGACATTTTATTGTGGCAACGTTTCGTTCTCCAGGAGCTTTGTCGAGCTGTTTGGTAACAACTCCTGGAGAACAAAATATTTCCACTGTCTGACATTTTTGTTATCCTAGAAAATTTACACTATGATAATTGTACTTATGTGTACCTGTGCTAACTTACTTACATCTGTCTCCTTTTACCTAACATGTATTTTTGTCTTTATTTCTTTCAGCAATACCTCACTTGTACAGTGTACTGATTTACAGTGGACCCTTGCTATTCAAAAACTCCAAAACTCACCCTCATTCCAGAATGCTGTTCAAGTGCTGTTACCAAACGAATTTATAACCATAAGGAATGATGTAATTAGATTAGTCCATTTCAGACCCCCAAAAATACACTTATAAAAGCACTTACAATGATAAACTTACATAAAAGGGTGAGTTTTGGAGTGTTCAAATAGCGAGGGTCCACTGTATTTATAACAGCTGTAGGCATTGTAAAATTAAAAAAAAAAAATTATTCTAAATCACTAACATATTCTTCCTTTCAGGAAAGTCCACCTAATTCTGTTTAATAAAACTGAAGAAGATATACCATGGAAGGAAGAATTGGATAATTTAGTGGAAGACCATTCCAATTTACTGAAGGTAAGTATATAGGCTCTACACATTTAGCATTTCCCCTTAAATAATATAATACAGTGGTAACCCGAGTTTCAGCCATAATTCGTTCCAGAAGGCTGTTCGAGTGCCATTAAAAAACGAATTTGTTCCCATAAAGAATAATGTAAATTAGATTAGTCCGTTTCAGACCCCCAAAAAATACACTTACAAAAGCACTTACAATAATACACAATTCAAGACTCTTCTCAAAAATCACCTACTCACCCTAAATACTCATACTGTAACAAACTTTCAAACCCAATGTTATTTTACTTAAGATAATCTCAATTTTATATTGTCATCCTCCTTAACACTTGTTGCAATTTCATATCATCATATTGTCATTTAAAATAGTATAGTATCATCATTTTGTTAATTTGAAATAAAATATATAACAGGTGACTGTGAAACAGAAACCTGAAACTGTTTTACATGATGGTAGGATTGCTGGTGTCTTTTTTCTGTCTCATAAACACGCTGGATAACAGGTATATCTAGCTACCTCTACTTACACTTCAGGTCACACTACACTGGCATACACATGCATATACAGTGGTCCCTCGGTTTTCGCCGAAAATTCGTTCCAGAATGCTGCTCAAGTGCCATTACCGAACGAATTTACTTCCTTAAGAAATAATGTCACGTAGGTTAGTCTATTTCAGACCCACAAAAATACGCTTGCAACAGCACTTACGAAAATACACTTACATAAATGTTCGAGTTTGGAGATGCACGAAAACCGAGGGACCACTGTATATACATACACACATCTAGGTTTTTCTTCTTTTTCTTAATAGCTCTTGTCCTTTTTATTTTCTCTATTGTCCATGGGGAAGTGGAAAAGAATCTTTCCTCCGTAAGCAATGCGTGTCGTATGAGGCGACTAAGATGCCGGGAGCAATGGGCTAGTAACCCCTTCTCCTGCACAAATCTACTAAAAAAGAGAAGAAGAAAAACTTTATAAAACTGGGTTGTCTGAATGTGCGTGGATGTAGTGCGGATGATAAGAAAGAGATGATTGCCGATGTTATGAATAAAAAGAAGTTGGATGTCCTGGCCCTAAGCGAAACAAAGCTGAAGGGGGTAGGCGAGTTTCAGTGGGGAGAAATAAATGGGATTAAGTCAGGAGTATCTGAGAGAGTTAGAGCTAAGGAAGGGGTAGCAATAATGTTGAAGGATCAGTTATGGAAGGAAAAGAGGGAATATGAATGTGTAAATTCAAGGATTATGTGGATTAAAATAAGGGTCGGATGCGAAAAGTGGGTCATAATAAGCGTGTATGCACCTGGAGAAGAGAGGAGTGTAGAGGGAGAGAGAGATTTTGGGAGATGTTAAGCGAATGTATAGGAACTTTTGAACCAAATGAGAGAGTAATTGTGGTAGGGGACCTAAATGCTAAAGTGGGAGAAACATGCAGTGAGGGTGTAGTAGGTAAGTTTGGGGTGCCAAGTGTAAATGATAATGGGAGCCCTTTGATTGAACTTTGTATAGAAAGGGGTTTAGTTATAGGTAATACATATTTTAAGAAAAGAGGATAAATAAGTATACAAGATATGATGTAGGCGTAATGACAGTAGTTTGTTGGACTATGTATTGGTAGATAAAAGACTGTTGAGTAGACTTCAGGATGTACATGTTTATAGAGGGGCCACAGATATATCAGATCACTTTTTAGTTATAGCTACAGTGGAGTAAAAGGTAGATGGGATACAAGGAAAATAGAATCAGTAAGTAAGAGAGGTGAAGGTTTATAAACTAAAAGAGGAGGCAGTTAGGGTAAGATATAAACAACTATTGGAGGATAGATGGGCTAGTGAGAGTGTAGGCAATGGGGTCGAAGATGTATGGGGTATATTTAAAAATGTAGTGTTAGAGTGTTCAGCAGAAGTTTGTGGTTACAGACGAGTGGGTGCAGGAGGGAAGAGGAGCGATTGGTGGAATGATGATGTAAAGAGAGTAGTAAGGAGAAAAAGTTAGCATATGAGAGGTTTTTACAAAGTAGAAGTGATGCAAGGAGGGAAGAGTATATGGAGAGAAAAAGAGAGGTTAAAAGAGTGGTGAAGCAATGTAAAAAGAGAACAGATGAGAGAGTGGTGAGATGTTATCAGCAAATTTTGTTGAAAATAAGAAAAAGTTTTGGAATGAGATTAATAAGTTGAGGAAGCCTAGAGAACAAATGGATTTGACAGTTAAAAATAGAGAGGAGAGTTATTAAATGGAGAGTTAGAGGTATCGGGAAGATGGAGAGAATATTTTGAGGAGTTGTTAAATGTTGATGAAGACAGGGAAGCTGTGATTTCGTGTAGGGCAAGGAGGAATAACATCTTGTAGGAGTGTGGAAGAGCCAGTTGTGGGTGTAGGGGAAGTTCGTGAGGCAGTGGGTAGAATGAAAGGGGGTAAGGCAGCTGGGATTGATGGGATAAAGATAGAAATGTTAAAAGCAGGTGGGGATATAGTTTTGGAGTGGTTGGTGCTATTATTTAATAAATGTATGGAAGAGGGTAAGGTACCTAGGGATTGGCAGAGAGCGTGTATTGTTCCTTTGTATAAAGGCAAAGGGGACAAAAGAGAGTGCAAAAATTATAGGGGAATAAGTCTGTTGAGTGTACCTGGTAAAGTGTATGGTAGAGTTATTATTGAAAGAATTAAGAGTAAGACAGAAAGCAGGATAGCAGATGAACAAGGAGGCTTTAGGAAAGGTAGGGGGTGTGTAGACCAAGTGTTTACAGTGAAACATATAGGTGAACAGTATTTGGGATAAGGGTAAAGATGTTTTTGTGGCATTTATGGATTTGGAAAAGGCGATGATAGGGTAGATAGGGGGCAATGTGGCAGATGTTGCAGGTGTATGGAATAGGAGGAAGGTTACTGAAAGCAGTGAAGAGTTTTTATGAGGATAGTGAGGCTCAGGTTAGAGTGTGTAGGAGAGAAGGGACTATTTCCCAGTAAAAGTGGGCCTTAGACAAGGATGTGGATGTCACCGTGGTTGTTCAATATATTTATAGATGGGGTTGTAAGAGAAGTGAATGCGAGGTCTTGGCAAGAGGTGTTGGGCTAAAAGATAAAGAAGCAAATACAAAGTGGAGTTGCCACAGTTGCTTTTTGCTGATGACACTGTGCTTTGGGAGATTCTAAAGAGAAGTTGCAGAGGTTGGTGGATAAATTTTGGGTAGGGTGTGTAAAAGAAGAAAATTTAAAGTGAATATAGGAAAGAGTAAGGTGATGAGGATAACAAAAAGAATAGGTGACGAAAGATTGGATATCAGATTGGAGGGAGAGAGTATGGAGGAGGTGAATGTATTCAGATATTTGGGAGTGGACATGTCGCGGATGGGTCTATGAAGGATGAGGTGAATCATAGAATTGATGAGGGGAAAAGGGTGAGTGGAGCACTTCGGAGTCTGTGGAGACAAAGAACCTTGTCCATGGAAGTAAAGAGGGAATGTATGAGAGTATAGTTATACCAACGCCTTATATGGGTGTGAAGCATGGGTGATGAATGTTGCAACGAGGAGAAGGCTGGAGGCAGTAGAGATGTCATGTCTGAGGTCAATGTGTGGTGTGACTATAATGCAGAGAATTCGGAGTTTGGAAATTAGGAGGAGGTGCGGGGTTACAAAACGATTGTCCAGAGAGCTGAGGAGGGGTTGTTGAGGTGGTTTGGACATGTAGAGAGAATGGAACAGACAGAGTGACTTCGAGAGTGTATAAATCTGTAGTGGAGGGAAGGCGGGGTAGGGTCGGCCTAGGAAAGGTTGGGAGGGAGGGGTAAAGGAGTTTTGTGTGCGAGGGCTTGGACTTCCAGCAAGCATGTGAGCGTATTTGATAGGAGTGAATGGAGGCATATGGTTTTTAATACTTGACGTGCTGTTGGAGTGTGAGCAAAGTAACATTTATGAAGGGATTCAGGAAACCGGCAGGCCGGACTTGAGTTCTGGAGATGGAAGTACAGTGCGCACTCTGAAGGAGGGGTGTTAATGTTGCAGTTTTATAACTGTAGTGTAAAGCACCCTCTGGCAAGATAGTGATGGAGTGAATGATGATAAAAGTTTTTCTTTTCGGGCCACCCTGCCTTGGTGGGAATCGGCCGATGTGTTAATAAAAAAAAAACTAAAAGATACTCAATAAATTTTTCTAGTATTGTTATTATACTAGTATAGCATCAACATATTGTAACTTGAAATAAAATATACAACTAGATTAAACCCAACCAATTTCTCTAGTATTGTCTTTTAATAGTATTTATAATCATATTGTAATTTGAAATAATACATAACTAGAATAAACTCAATCAATTTCTCTAGCATTAAGTACTTAGTGAATAAGTCTTTAGAATAAGCTGCCCCTAATGCCATGGCATGCCAGTGGCTCTCCTTGCATTACAGTTTTATAATTGTAACGACCAATAACAATGTACACTTGTAACATGCATCGAAATAAAAATATTATATTATATTATTATATTATATTATTATATTATATATTATAACATAATTGTTCGAGTTGGGAGCTGTACGAAACTCGGGGTACCACTGTACTTTAATAATAAAAGTACAGATGCTACAATATATATTTTAGATTTGTATTTATTTTACAAAGCTCCTAAAAATTATGGTACAGTAGTCCTTCGACTATTGGTCTTAATCTGTTCCAGGAGCTAGACCTCAACACGAAAAATTTGAAACTCGAAACCTTATTTCCCATAAGAAATAATGTAAATACAATTAATCCATTCCACCCAAAAATATTCACAAAAAAATCATTTTTTTTAAAGAATAAATACAGTGGATCCTCGGTTTTCGTTCACCTCCAAACTCGAACAATTATGTAAGTGTATTTTTGTAAGAGCTTTTGTAATTGCATTTTTGGGGTCTGAAATGACTAATCTAATTTACATTTGTCGTTATTGGAACAAATTTGTTCGGTAACGGCACTCGAACAGCATTCTGGAAAGAATTTTCAACGAAAACTGAGGGTCCACTGTACTATAGTTTTACATACACAAACTAACATTATTAACACACAATAATAATAAATACATAAATAATAAATAACATAATAATAAATAACATTTACTTACCTTTATTGAAGAGAGTTGCTGGCATCTGGAAGATAGGGAGGAGAGTGAGGGCGGGCTTAGTGTTTGGAAGGGAAATCCCCACTCCTGCCTTCCTGCTACACTCCCTGCATGCCTCTACACTCCTGCATGAATGCTACACTCCCTGCATGAATGCTACACTCCCTGCATGCCTCTACACTCCTTGCATGATTGCTACACTCCTGCAATGATGCTACACTCCCTGCATGCCTGCTGCACTCCTGCATGAATGCTACACTCCCTGCATGAATGCTACACTCCTGCATGAATGCTACACTCCCTGCATGCCTGCTACCACTGGGGTCCACAGGAAGCTTCTTTGGACCCATGGTACTTATTTCACAGTGACAATCACTAAACCAGCAATAAACAGAATAAATTTATTGTGAAATGTTTGAAAGAGCGCACTGGGTATTGTTCACTCAAGTGTAAACAAAGCTAGACTGGCGTCCTGCGTGGCGAGGCACGCAAGCGCAGGCAGGTGGACAGGTCTGGTACAAACCGCTACACAAGTAAAAACCGCTACACAAGAAAAATATTGACCGAAAAGGCAACCTTTACACGAAAAAAACGTTATTCAGACAGACCGTTACTCGGGGGTCCACTGTACCTGATATTGAATATTAACAGTTTTAAAATTACAGTAGAACCTCCATATCCACTGATTCGGTATCCACAGTTTCAATTATCCATGGTTTACTATGTCCCAAAAATACCTCTTAATTTTACATAATAATGACCCCAAAGCACAAAAATAGAGGAGCTAGCAGTTCTTCAGAGCCTAAGAGAAGCCGTGAAGAGCTTCCTATCAATGAGAAAGTGATAATTCTCCACTTATTTTGCATAATTTATAATTAAACTTTATAATACATATGCATTGGACTTATACATAGGGTCAGCTCATATTAATAATCTTCCTAACCCTGCTAGTATACCTGATGCATAGTCTAGTGATACCATTGAAAAAAAAAATTCTATTGAAATACGAAAAGGTGCTCAATCTTGAGGAAATACGAAAAGTGTACAGTTCTGTAGAAATATGATAAACAATAATACAGTGGTCCCCGAGTGTCGTACACCCCAGAAATCATACAATTATGTAAGTATAATATTGTAAGTGCTTGTGGAAGTGTATTTTTGGGGGTCTGAAATAGACTAACCTACGTGACATTTTTCCTTAAGGGAGTAAATTCGTTCGGTAATGGCGCTTGAGCAGGCTTCTGGAGTGAAGTTTTTACGAAACTCGGGGGACCACTGTAATAATAATAATAATAATAATAAGAGAGATTTTGGGAAATGTTGAGTGAGTGTGTGGGGAGTTTTGAACCAAGTGAGAGAGTAATTGTGGTTGGGGATCTTAATGCTAAAGTAGGTCCAGGGTAAATGTAAATGGGAACCATTAATTGAGCTATGTGTAGAAAGAGGTTTGGTAATAAGTAATACATATTTTATGAAAAGAGGATAAATAAATATACAAGGTATGATATAGCACGAAGGAAAGTAGTTTGTTGGATTATGTATTGGTGGATAAAAGGTTGATGAGTAGGCTTCAGGATGTACATGTTTATAGAGGGGCAACGGATATATCAGATCATTATTTGGTTGTAGCTACAGTTAGAGTAAAAGGTAGATGGGACAAAAAGAAAATGGCAACAGAAAGTAAGAGAGAGGTAAAAGTGTATAAACTAAGGGAGGAGGAAGTTAGGGTGAGATATAAGCAACTATTGGCAGAAAGGTGGGCTAGTGCACGTAGGAGTAGGGGGTTGAAGAGAGTTGGGATAGTTTTAAAAATGCAGTATTAGAATGTGGGGCAGAAGTTTGTGGCTATAGGAGGGTGGGTGCAGGAGGAAAGAGGAGTGAGTGGTGGAATGAAGAAGTAAAGGGTGTGATAAAAGAGAAAAAGGTAGCTTATGAGAGGTTTTTACAAAACAGAAGTGTTAATAGAAGAGCAGAGTATATGGAGAGTAAAAGAAAGGTGAAGAGAGTGGTAGAGAGTGCAAAAGAAGAGCGGATGAAAGAATGGAGAGGCTCTGTCAAGAAATTTTGCTGAAAACAAGAAAAATTTTTGGAGTGAGATAAACAAGGTAAGAAAGCCTAGGGAACGAATGGATTTGTCAGTTAAAAACAAAGTAGGGAGTTAGTAGATGGGGAGCTGGAGGTATTGGGTAGATGGCGGGAATATTTTGAGGAACTTTTAAATGTCGATGAAAAGAGGGAGGCGATAATTTCATGTACTGGCCGGGAGGTACAACATCGTTTAGGAGTGAAGAAGAGCAGGATGTGAGTGTGGGGAGGTGCGTGAGGCATTACGTAGAATGAAAGGGGTAAAGCAGCTGGAATTGACGGAATCATGACAGAAATGTTAAAAGCAGGGGGATATAGTGCTGGAGTGGTTGGTATTTTTGTTTAATAAATGTATGAAAGAGGGAAGGTACCTAGGATTGGCAGAGAGCATGTATAGTTCCTTTATATAAAGCGAAGGGATAAAGAGAGGTAAAAATTATAGGGGAATAAGTTTACTGAGTATACCAGGTAAAGTGTATGGCAGGGTTATTATTGAAAGAATTAGAGGTAAGACAGAGAGTAGGATTGCAGATGAGCAAGGAGGCTTTAGATGGGTAGGGGATGTGTAGATCAAGTGTTTACAGTGAAGCATATATGTGAACAGTATTTAGATAACGGTAGAGAAGTTTTTATTGCATTTATGGATTTAGAAAAGGCATATGATAGAGTGGATAGGGGAGCAATGTGGCAAATGTTGCAAGTGTATGGAATAGGTAGTAAGTTACTGAAGGCTGTAAAGAGTTTTTATGAGGATAGTGAGGCTCAGGTTAGGTGTGTAGGAGAGAGGGAGATTACTTCCCGGTAAAAGTAGGTCTTAGACAGGGATGTGAATGTCACCATGGTTGTTTAATATATTTATAGATGGGGTTGTAAAAGAAGTAAATGCTAGGGTGTTGGGGAGAGGGTGGGATTAAATTATGGAGAATTAAATGCAAATGGGAGTTGACACAGTTACTTTTTGCTGATGATACTGTGCTTATGGGAGATTCTAAAGAAAAGTTGCAAAGGTTAGTGGACGAGTTTGGGAGAGTGTGTAAAGGTAGAAAGTTAAAAGTGAACATAGATAAGAGTAAGGTGATGAGGGTATCAAACAATTTAAATAAAGAAAAATTGGATATCACATTGGAGAGAGGGATTATGGAAGAAGTAAATGTTTTCAGATATTTGGGAGTTGACGTGTCAGCGGATGGGTTTATGAAGGATGAGGTTAACCATAGAATTGATGAAGGAAAAAAGGTGAGTGGTGCATTGAGGTATCTGTGGAGACAAAAAACGTTATCCATGGAGGCAAAGAAGGGAATGTACGAAAGTATAGTGGTACTAACACTCTTATATGGGTGTGAAGCATGGGTTGCAAATGCTGCAGCGAGGAGGAGGCTGGAGGCAGTGGAGATGTCCTGTCTAAGGGCAATGTGTGGTGTAAATATTATGCAGAAAATTCGGAATGTGGAAATTAGGAGAAGGTGTAGAGTTACTAAAAGTATTTGTCAGAGGGCTGAAGAGGGGTTGTTGAGGTGGTTTGGTCATTTAGAGAGAATGGATCAAAGTAGAATGACTTGGAGAGCGTATAAATCTGTAGGGGAAGGGGATTTTCTTTCTTTTTGGGTCACCCTGCCTCGGTGGGAGACGGCCGACTTGTTGAAAAAAAAAAAATAATAATAATAGTTTATTGAGACATGATACAAAGAATTACAATGGGTTATGAGATTACATGAGGTGTACATGCCAAAAGCCCCTAATATGCAGAGCATTGTGGGCAGACTTAAAATTAACTTAAAACTAAATGGTAAGAATTATAGTAAACAGTTTACAATATAAGTATAGTTGAGTATTTAAGCTATGAAATTTGAACATAGTTTGAATATGACATTTTTGAAACATAATAGTTTTATAATTTTGGATCATTTACAGTTTTATATGTAAAGTAAAGTAGTAAAGTAAAGTAAATTTTATTTCGTTGCAGATTGCAGATTACATAGGTATTGGTAGTTACAATGTAAATTGAGTGCAAGGAGAGCCACTGACATGCCATGGCATTAGGGGCAGCTTATTCTAGTAACTTAAAGACTATGTACTTAATATTAGAGAAATTTATTGAGTTTATTCTAGTTAAAAATTGTTTTCAAAATTACAATATGATGAAATTTTACTGTTTAAATTATTATATAATGATATTAGATTGTTACAGTAATGGTAATATGGAATTGAGATTATCTTAAGGAAAATAACATTGAGCATTTTTGACATTAACTTATAATATGAGTATTTAGTTTTGATTGAGTAGGGGGTAACATAATAGTAACATATTATTAAAAATTGAGATTATCGTATAGGAAAGTAATAATGAGCATTTTTCAGAGTAGTTTATAGTATGATCATTTAGTTTTGGGTGAGTAGGTGGTTTTTGAGTTGAGTCTTAAATTGATTTTCAGACAAGATTATCTTAATATTTACTGGTAGTGAATTCCAGATTCTGGGGCCCTTTATGTGCATAGAATTTTTACATAGGTTGATATGAACACGGGGTATATCAAAAAGTGATCTGTGTCTTGTGTTGTGGTCATGGGTCCTATTAAAGTTGGTGAGGAGAATTTTGAGTGGAGGGTTTATATTAGAGTGTAAAGTTTTATATATGTAGTAGGCACAAGAGTAAGTATGAATGTTCTTTACGGTGAGTAGTTTGAGACTTTTGAATATTGGTGGAGTATGCTGCATGTCTACATAATAAAATTATTAAATCATATTAAACAAATTAAATCAATAATTTGTGTTGCAATAACAGTTTATATGGTCATTAGATGAGTTACAAGGAATACAAGGGTACATGAGGATGGATTTCTTTATATTAGGTTGTATTAATTATAACAGGTTTATACATTATGAGATATAACAGGTTTATACATTATGAGGTAGAAGTTTCAACATTTGTACTAGATTATGTTTGATAAATTATTTTTCTTTGAGCAATTATGTAAGGGGTTTTGAGGCTAGGGGAATAACACAGTGAATAATGTTATTTTGAGGCAGTGTAAAGTTATTTAATAACTTTGTAGGTAATGTCATTACGATTTCGTGAGTCGTAGTAGTGGGCATTTAGTTTTGGGCGAGTAGGTGGTTTTTTAGCAGAGTTTTGAATTAATGTACAGACCAGGTTTCTTTGATAATCATAGGTAATAAATTCCAAATTTTTGGGCCTTTAATGTGCATTGCGTTTTTGCATAGTGTGAGGTGGACGCGGGGAACATCGAAGAGTGATCTGTGCCTTGTGTTATGTTCATGTGTCCTGTTAAGGTTGGTTAGGAGAATTTTGAGTTGTGGGTTAAAATTTGAGTTTAGTGTTTTATGTATGTAATAGGCACTGTAAAAAGTATGGATGTCTTGTATGGTGAGTAAGTTCAGACTTTTGAATATTGGTGGGGTATGTTGTCTAGAATGGGAATTTGTTATCATTCGGACAGCAGAGTTGTCAGTGAACACAGCATACACAACAACATAAGACCATTTATCATCCAGAAACCATTTCACCAGTGTTGCCATAGCTAATAACAGTAACAAAAATGGTACTTAGTGTGGTGGAGTGACGAAAAATAGAAAATTCTTCTTTCATTGAAATACAGTGGTACCCCGAGTTTTGAACTTTCTTTGTTCCAGAAGGCTGTTCAAGTGTTGTTACCGAACAGATTTGTTCCCATAAGGAATAATGTAAATTAGATTAGTCCGTTTCGGACCCCCAAAAATACAATTACAAAAGCACTTACAATAATACACTTACATAATTGGTCAAGTTGGGAGCAGTTAGAAACTCGAGGTACCAATGTACAGTGGAACCCCGAGTTTCGGCCGTAATCTGTTCCAGGAGCTAGGCCTAAACTCGAAGCAGCCGAAAGTCGAAGCCATATTTCCCATAAGAAATAATGTAAATACAATTAATCCATTCCACCCAAAAATATTCACAAAAAAAATAATTTTTTTAAAGAATAAATACTATAGTTTTACATACAGAAAACAGTGATAAATAAATATAAAGCACTAATTTTAATGGATAAATGAACATTTAAATCAGTTTTACCTTTATTGAAGACTCTTGTTGGCATATGAGAGAGGCAGGAGAGTTTGTTTGGAGGCAGGACAAGATAGTCCTTCAATATGACACTAATATCAACTCTATGGCTTATTTATCTAGCACAACTCATCTAATATGACATAATAAACAATATTAATATCATAGAAACATGATTAATACTCTAGAATAAATAAAATATGTCATATGTCTCACTCCCTAACCGACAAGTGTTGCTGTGTTGTTTGTTGTTGGGTGTATAAGGGCCACTGAAAGCTAAGCCTTACATAGTGGTGGTGATGGCCGCCAGAGACGGCGGTGTTGTCAGTCGCCCTATATAACTCCAACAACATTGGAGGAGTCAGTTTCATGCTGTCCTTTTCCTATCAATTAATCGCTTAACTTACTTGCTACACTGTAAATGTTACACTTTATTGCTGGCTGGTGTTATAGCCTTTATCGACTCGTGCTCCCTTAGTTTTGTACATATCGTAGAATTACTGAATCACTGAAGAAGGCACATTCTCCCCTCTCTCTCTTCCTCCTCCACTTTGGTACTTTGCTACAATTTCTTTCTTCAATTCTATCGTGTTTGTCACTTTCTTTACCAAAGGGCTGCCACTATGAAGTTTCTTTGGGCCCACGGTGGCTTATTTCACAGTCACAATCAATAAACAAGCACTAAACACAATGAATTTATTGTGAAATGTTTGGATGAGCATGCAGGGTAATGTTCACTCAAGGATAAACAAAGCTAGACTGGCTCACGATGCCTGCGCAGGAAGGTGCGCAAGCGTGGGAGGCGGACAGGTCTGGTACGCGTGCCGAAACTTGGGGCAACAGCCAAAAGTTGGGACAAAATTAGGCCAAAAAAAGCAACCGAAACTTGAAGTGGCCAATACTCGCAGTGGCCGAAACTCAGGGTTCCATTGTACAAGAAGTACAGTAGACCCTCCCTTTTCGTGAGGCTGTGTTTTCGTGATTTTCAGTTATTGTCGCCTTTTTTTGTGAAAATATAGGCTCTGTTTTCATGACTTGCCTCCATTTTCATCGGTCGTATGGAGCACGTCAAGAAATTAGAAAAAGTGCAAAGGTTTGCAACAAGACTAGTGCCAGAGCTAGGGGGATTGTCCTACGAAGAAAGGTTAGGTTAAATCGGCCTGATGACACTGGAGGACAGGAGGGTCAGGGGAGACATGATAACGACATATAAAATACAGTGGACCCCCGGTTTACGTAATTAATTCGTTCCAGAATGCTGTTCAAGTGCCGTTACCAAACAAATTTGTTCCCATAAGGAATAATGTGAATTAGATTAGTCCTTTTAGACCCACAAAAATACACTTACAAAAGCACTTACAAAAATACACTTACATAATTGTTCGAGTTTGGAGCAGTGCGTAAACTGGGGTCCACTGTACTGCGAGGAATTGACAAGGTGGACAAAGACAGGATGTTCCAGAGATGGGACACAGAAACAATGGGTCACAGTTGGAAGTTGAAGACTCAGATGAGTCAAAGAGATATTAGGAAGTATTTCTTCAGTCACAGAGTTGTCAGGAAGTGGAATAGCCTAGAAAGTGATGTAGTGGAGTCAGGAATCATACATAGTTTTAAGACGAGGTTTGAAGAAGCTCATGGAGCAGGAAGAGAGAGGACCTAGTAGCAAACAGTGAAGAGGCAGGGCCAGGAGCTATGACTCGACCTTTTCAACCACAAATAGGTGAGTACACGCTTTCTGATTCAATGTAGCTTTGTTTCTCGGCGAGTGAACGTAACCCTGCAAGGTGATACGAAACATTTCGTAATAATCCATTGTGTTTTGCGCTTGTTTATTGTGTATGACTGCTAAATAAGCCACCATGGGCCCAAAGAAAGCTCCTAGTGCCAGCCCTTTTATAAAGAAGGCAAGAAACACGATAGAATTCAAGAAAGAACACACCAGTCAGGGTACTTCCCCACACAAACCAACCAGGGTACTTTCCCACACACACCTGACAACCCTATGCCTGTTGTGGAATCTATTGTTGCATTGATGAAGTCCATGGAATTGGTACCTTGGTACCTAAAGTCTTTATGGAAGGGGATTCCACTTCGAAACAATAATCAGTCCTCCCTCTCCCCTCCTCCCTGTCTTCCATACACCAACAAGAGTCTTCAATAAAATTAAGTGTCATGTTAAATGTTCATTTATACATGTTATTTGTGCTTTATATTTATTTGTCATTCTTTTCTGTATGTAAATGTATATTTAATTAAAATATTTACTTTTTGTTAATACTTTTGGATGTCTGGAATGGATTAATTGGATTTACATTATTTCTTATAGGGAAAATGGTTTCAGTTTTCGTTAATTTCACATTTCGGCAGACTCTCTGGAACGGATTAATCACAAAAAGGGAGGGTCCACTGTATACAGTTAAGTGGAACCCCAAGTTTCGGCTGTAATCCGTTCCAGGAGCTAGGCCTAAAGTCGAAGCGGCCGAAAGTCGAAGCAATATTTCCCATAAGAAATAATGGAAATACAGTGGACCCTCGCTATTCGAACACTCCAAACTCGCCCTTTTATGTAAGTTTATTATTGTAAGTGCTTTTATAAGTGTATTTTTGGGGGTCTGAAATGGACTAATCTAATTTACATCATTCCTTATGGGAATAAATTCGTTTGGTAACAGCACTTGAACAGCATTCTGATATGAAGAATGTTCGAATAGCAAGGGTCCACTGTACAATTATAATCCGTTCCAGACACACAAAGATATTCGCAAAAAATACATTTTTTTAAAGAATAACTATAGTTTTACATACACACAGCACAGATAAATGTGTATAAAGTAATAAATTTATAATTAAACATTGAAATAAACATTTAAAATAACATTTACTTACCTTTATTGAAGAGAATTGCTGGCATCTGGAAGATAAGGAGGAGGAGAGGGGGAGGGAGCACTCTGGGGTTACTTCCCTTTGTCTTTTAATACCACTAGGACCAGCTTGAGAGTTACTAGACCCCTGTCGCACAAAGTAACTGTCAAGAGTGCTCTTTAAGATGTCTCTAAAATGGGACATTGTTTTGTCACTGAACATGTTGCAGATATGGGTTATTTCAGCTTGCTCAGGGTGGTATTTCTCCACGAAGCTTTCCAGCTTATTCCACATTCCACACATGTCCTTAACCCTTTCAGGGTTGCAAGGCCCTCTCCGAATCTCGTTCTCAGGGTCTCAGAATTTAAAAAAAAAAAAAATATTTTTCAATACTTACTGAGATATAGAGGCTTGAAGTTGACAGAAAGTGAACCGCTTATGGCAACATCGCCGACTGCCAGTCACCCGGTAATAGTTTTTTTTTTTTTTCTACTTTTTTCTTTATTTTTTTTTTTTTTCAAGTAACTTTTATGTCCTGTGAGACCAATATAAACCATATTTTGTATATACAGTAGACCCTCATTTAGCACGACTTTATGTTGCGTGTTTTGGGTATTACATGATTGAAGAATTGTGGCACATTTTTTATCTAACACGACATAAACCTTATATTACACGATTCGCTGGAGGGAAAAAAATTTTGAGCGCGCGGTCGCCTGCAATGGGTTAAACCATTGAGTCAGTGGGGGAGTCCTACTGCTATCCCCAGCCACCCTCACCCACCCACTCATCCCTCCCAGCGTTCAGTTTGGTTCATACGCGTGCACGACCACAATAATCGGGAAGCTCGCTGTGTTTATTTATACATACATTTTCTCATTTTCATTGCATTTTGATAAATCTTTGTACACATAAAAAGAGGTAAACATAAGTCTGACTGACTGAATGACTTACTGACTTGACTGAATGACTTACTGACTTGACTGAATGACTTACTGACTTGACTGAATGACTTACTGACTTGACTGAATGACTTACTGACTTGACTGAATGACTTACTGACTTGACTGAATGACTTACTGACTTGACTGAATGACTTACTGTTTTGACTGAATGACTTACTGACTTGACTGAATGACTTATTGACTTGACTGAATGACTTACTGACTTGACTGAATGACTTACTGATTTGACTGAATGACTTACTGACTTGACTGAATGACTTACTGACTTGACTGAATGACTTACTGACTTGACTGAATGACTTACTGACTTGACTGAATGACTTACTGACTTGGCTGAATGACTTACTGATTTGACTGAATGACTTACTGATTTGACTGAATGACTTACTGACTTGACTGAATGACTTACTGACTTGACTGAATGACTTACTGACTTGACTGAATGACTTACTGACTTGGCTGAATGACTCACTGACTTGACTGAATGACTCACTGACTTGGCTGAATGACTCACTGACTTGGCTGAATGACTCAGACTTGACTGAATCACTTGACTGACACACTGAATCACTTGACTGACTTACTGAATCACTTGACTGACTTACTGAATCACTTGACTGACTTACTGAATCACTTGACTGACTTACTGAATCACTTGACTGAATTACTGAATCACTTGACTGATTTACTGAATCACTTGACTGACTTATAATAATAATAATAATAATAATAATAATAAAATAATAATAATAATAATAATAATATTTTTATTTCGATGCATGTTACAAGTGTACACTGTTATTGGTAGTTACAATTATAAAACTGTAATGCAAGGAGAGCCACTGGCATGCCATGGCATTAGGGGCAGTTTATTCTAAAGACTTATTCACTAAGTACTTAATGCTAAAGAAATTGATTGAGTTTATTCTAGTTCTGTATTATTTTAAATTATAATATGATTATACATACTATTAAAAGACAATACAAGAGAAATTGGTTGAGTTTAATCTAGTTGTATATTTTATTTCAAGTTACAGTATGTTGATGCTATACTAGTATAATAACAATACTAGAAAAATTTATTGAGTTTCTTCTAGTTATATATTTTATTTCAAATTAAGAAAATGATGATACTATAAGATTTTAAATGACAATATGATGATATGAAATTGCAACAAGTGTTAAGGAGGATGAACATATCAAATTGAGATTATCTTAAGTAAATTAATATTGGGTTTGAAAGTTTGTTACAGTATGAGTATTTAGTATAGGGTGAGTAGGTGATTTTTGAGAAGAGTCTTGAATTGATTTTCCGACAAGGTAATGAATTCCAGATTCTGGGGCCCTTTATGTGCATCAAATTTTTACATTGGTTAGTATGGACTCGGGGTATGTCAAATAGTGATCTGTGTCTTGTGTCGTGGTCGTGGGACCTATTAAAGTTGTTGAGGAGAATTCTGAGTGGAGGGTTGATATTAGCATGTAGAGTTTTATGTACAGTAGAACGTCATTTAGCACGAGATTATGTTGCACGTTACCGGTATTGCCACGATTTAAGATTTGCGACACATTATCATCTTACACCGTAAAGATGATATTACAGGTTCGGCAGGAGGAAAAATTTTGAGCGCATGGTTATTTACTGCCTAAGAATCCTCATGCTTTGAGGAAAGGAATTTTTCCTTCCTGTAAACTAAGTTTATTCAGATACGGGCCAGGAGCTGAGTCTCGACCCCTGCAACCAATTAGGTGAGTACAGTTACATACATTATCATACATAGCAGCATATGTGTAGAGAACCTAGGATAACCCAAGTCAGTCAATGGAAATACTGTCACTCTGACTTTTTGGGTTATCCTAGGTTCTCTACACATGCTGCCATGTTGATAATCTTCGTAACTGTATCTGGTATACCTGAATAAACTTACTTACAGTTTGTGGAAGGAAAAACAAGTAACCATTCTCACAAGCAGTCTTGTTTCTACTACTGTTGTTGTGGTTCAGCAGACACCACCCGCCACGGACCCCAGCATTCGTCGTATTTCATACGCGTTAGAAGTCCTGGCTACAAGCCAGCTGTGTTTGTGAAGAATAAAATAAAGAGTGAATTGTGTTTTGATCTTGAATTAACGAAGAAAACAAAGATATTAGACAAGACATAACCCGTGGCCGTAATGAAGTGTTACTTTGTACACATAAAAGATGTAAACATAAGTTTGTGTGACTGACTGACTGAATGACTGACTGAGTGACTGACTAACTTGACTGACTGACTGAATGACTTGACTGACTGACTGAATGACTTGACTGACTGAATGACTTGACTGACTGACTGAATGACTTGACTGACTGACTGAATGACTTGACTGACTGGACTGAAGCTTGGCTGACTTACTGAATGACTTGACCACTTACTGAATGACTTGGACTGACTTACTGAATGACTGACTGACCTACTGAATGACTTGACTGACTTACTGAATGACTTGACTGACTTACTGAATGACTTGACTGACTTACTGAATGACTTGACTGACTTACTGAATGACTTGACTGACTTACTGAATGACGGCTGACCTACTGAATGACTGACTGACTTACTGAATGACTTGACTGACTTACTGAATGCGACTGACTTACTGAATGACTTGACTGACTTACTGAATGACTTGACTGACTTACTGAATGACTTGACTGACTTACTGAATACTTGACTGACTTACTGAATGACTTGACTGACTTACTGAATGACTGACTGACCTACTGAATGACTTGACTGACTTACTGAATGACTTGACTGACTTACTGAATGACTTGACTGACTTACTGAATGACTTGACTGACTTACTGAATGACTTGACTGACTTACTGAATGACTTGACTGACTTACTGAATGACTTGACTGACTTACTGAAGACTTGACTGACTTACTGAATGACTTGACTGACTTACTGAATGACTTGACTGACTTAAAGTTAGACACTCAGCTCAACCATCGACTTCAGTTCAAGAACTTCTACTATCCACCTCAGCCCAGTAGGGCCACACCATCATATCCACTCTTCACTACCATCCACAAACATCATTACCCACAATTTAAGGTAAGAAATACTATTATTTCTATTGCATTTGTAGTCTTAAACAGTAATAGATCATGACAATGCACTACAATTACATATCCACCTCAGCTCAGTAGGGCCACACCATCCATATCCACTCTTCACTACCATCCACAAACATCATTTACCCACAATTTAAGGTAGAAATACTATTATTTCTATTGCATTTGTAGTCTTAAGCAGTAATAGATCATGACAATGAACAAAATTACATATTCGCCTTCAATTTTTGCAAGATATGTTGGTCTAAAAAAAATTGTTTGGCTTTTGGGGACTCTCAAACACGTATCCTATTTTCCCATAAGTTCTGTTAATCATTTAAGACGAAATTATCTAACACGACTTTTCAGGAACGTATCTATCGTGCTAAATGACGTCCTACTGTATGTAGAGGCACATGAATAGGTATGAATATTTTTTATGGTGAGTAGTTTTAAGGTTCTGAATATAGGTGGAAGTATGCTTCTAATGGAATTTGTTATCATTCTGACTGCAGCCTTTGCTGGGTTATGAGTGGTCTAAGGTGATTTAATGTTGTTGAGCCCTGCACAGATTCCATAGGTGAGATAAGGGTAGATAAGAGAATGATATAGTGCAATGAGCTGGTTGTGGCACATAATAGCGTATCTTAGATAATATACCTACTGTCCTTGAGCTTACTGAATCACTTACTGAATGACTTGCCTGACTTACTGAATGACTTGACTGACTTACTGAATGACTTGACTGACTTACTGAATGACTTGACTGACTGAATGACTTAAAGTTAGACACTCTAGTACAACCATCGACTTCAGTACCAGAACCTCTACCATCCACCTCAGCCCAGTAGGGCCACAACATAACTCTCCACTTCCTTTACAATCATCCACAAACATCATTACCCACAATTTAAGGTAAGAAATACTATTATTTCTATTGCATTTGTAGTCTTAAGCAGTAATATATCACGACAATGAACTACAATTACATATTCGCCTTTAATTTTTGCAAGATCTGTTGGTCTAAAAAAAACTTGTTTGGCTTTTTGGGGACTCCCAGGAACATAACCCTATTTTTCCCATAAGTTCTTCTAATTATCTAACACGATTTTACCTAACACAATGTTTTCAGGACCGTAACTACCGTGCTAAATGAGGGTCTACTGTATACACTCCTTGTATACTACACAATAACTGCTGGCTGACTGGCTGGCTGACTAGCTGGCTGACCAGCTGGCTGGCTGGCTAGCTGGCTGAACAGCTGGCTGGATGGACGGCCAGCCGGCTGGCTGGCTTGCTGGCTGGCCAGCTTGCTGACCAGCTGGCTTGCTGACCAGTTGGCTGGCTGGCTGACCAGCTGGCTGGGTAGCTGACCAGCTGGCTGAACTGCTGGCTGGCTGAACAGCTGGCTGGATGGATGGCCAGCTGGCTGGCTTGCTGGCTGACCAGCTAGCCGGCTGACTGACTGACTGGCTGGCTGTGTATCTGTCTCACAGGAACACATAAATACAATTATACATAGTGTAAATTACCTAGGATACATGGTAGAATATAATAATAATAATTATTGAAGCAAGGTGTTAGACATGTGTGTCAGTCTTATCACTAATCTAATTACAGCATTGACATTTGATGAGGGGTGAGGGTCCTCTTATCTTATTATTATCGCTAACTAATTAGTGCTGACATTTGATGAGGGGTGAGTGTCCTCTTGTTATTATCGCTAAACTAATTAGTGGTGACATTTGATGAGGGTACACTGCCTTCGCTTTATTTGTTTTCACTGTTTTATCTGTCTGTATCTGTTTGTCTCTCTGTCTCTGTCTGTCTGTATCTGTTTGTCTCTCTGTCTGTCAGTATCTGTTTGTCTCTCTGTCTCTGTCTCTCTGTATCTGTTTGTCTCTCTGTCTGTCTGTCTGTCTATCTGTTTGTCTATCTGTTTGTCTCTCTCTCTCTCAGAGAGAGCCAACACATATTACAAGACTCAGTAGTCACTGCTTCACATCTGAGTCCTGATATATATTATTTGCCAGTCTGGATTTTTTGGGTTATCTTAGGTAATTTACACTATGTATAATTGTATTTATGTGTACCTGTGTGACAGACAGATAGACAGACAGACACACAGCCAGGCAGCCAGCCAGCCAGCCAGCCAGCCAGCCTGCCTTACCCCCGCACTGTCTTCCCCCCCACTGTCTTCCCCACCCCACCACTGTCTTCCCCACCCCACCACTGTCTTCCCCACCCCCCACCATCTTCCCCACCCACCCCACTGTCTTCCCCCCCACTGCCTTCCCTACCACTCACACTGCCCGAGTGAGGTATTCCTTACCGCATGGCTTGGTGACAAAGGCGCACTGAATTACCACTCCCACAATGCAATGCGGGTGCATAGATTTTTTTCCTACTGCGCACACTTACCACATAGACCCATTCTATCACATGCAGGCCTACCAGCTTTCTCCCCCTCGATTTGAAGCCGCTAGAATTTATGAGTACCCTGGCGCATAAGCTGTACTAGTACGGCTGAAACCCTGAAAGGGTTTAGCACTGAAAAAAAGCACCTCCTTCACTCCCTCTTCCTCCTCCTGTGAAGCAAGTTCCTCAACTGTGGTCTGATACTATTGCAGATGAAGCTCTTGCAGCTCTTCAGGAATGCTTGAAGTTCCTAAACCTGTACTCCCTGGAATACAGGCAGGAGAGATACATTATTATATACACTTGGAAAATCTTAGAGGGATTAGTACCAAACTTGCACACGAGAGTCACTCCATACAAAAGCAAAAGACTCGGCAGACAATGTAACATCCCCCAATGAAAAGCAGGGGTGCCACTAGCACGTTGAGAAACAACACAATAAGTGTCAGGGGCCCAAGACTGTTCAACTGCCTCCCAGCATACATAAGGGGATTACCAATAGACCCCTGGCTGTCTTCAAGCAGCACTGGACAGGCACCTAAAGTCGGTACCTGACCAGCCAGGCTGTGGTTCGTACGTTGGACTGCATGCAGCCAGCAGTAATAGCCTAGTAGATCAGGCTCTGATCCAACATGAGGCCTGGTCACAGACAAGGCCGCAGGGGCATTGACAACTGGAACTCTCTCCAGGTAAACTCCAGGTTAGCTCTTCATTGTGGTCCTGCACCAACTCTTCCACATCCTTGCCACTCACCACCAACCCCAGGGACTTGAGCAATGCCACAATACATTCCACAACAGGCAGAGGGTCGTCAGGGTCAGAGTCAGCCTCAAACCCTTCAAAATCCCTCTGGACGACACAATCTGGCCACAATTGTCTCCAAGCAGATTTCAAAGTCCTGGAAGTCACTCCCTCCCAAGCCTTACCTATAAGGCTGAAGTGATTCCTCCAGAACTCTCTTATGGTCAACTCAGTGTCTGAGGTCACTTCAAAGCACTTTTCAAACACTGATTTTGTGTAGAGTTTTTTGAAGTTAGAAATGACCTGCTGGTCCATGGGCTGGATGAGAAGAGGGGTGTTAGGAGGCAAGAACTTCACTGTGATGAACTTGAAGTCCCTAGACAAATAGTCTGCCAAGTTTGAAGGTTGAGCAGGAGCATTGTTCAGTACAGTGGTCCCTCGGTTTTCGTGCATCTCCAAACTTGAACATTTATGTAAGTGTATTTTCATAAGTGCTGTTGCAAGTGTATTTTTGGGGGTCTGAAATAGACTAACCTACGTGACATTATTTCTTAAGGAAGTAAATTCGTTTGGTAATGGCACTTGAGCAGCATTCTGAAATGAATTTTCGGCAAAAACCGAGGGACCACTGTACTAGGAGGCACCTGAGTCCCAATTTCTTTTCCTGGAGGTAATTTTTCACACTGGGGCCAAAGACTTGATGGACCCACTCTATGAAAATTTGCCTTGTGACCCATGCCCTATTATTAGCTTTCCACAACACACACAATCTATCCTTGACGACATTGTTTTTCTTGAACACACTGGGATTTTCTGAGTGATACACGAGTAAAGGCTTCACTTTAAAATCTCCACTAGCATTAGAACAAAACAAGAGAGTTATTCTGTCTTTCATAGGCTTGTGTCCTGGCAGTGCCTTTTTCTCCTGAGTAATGTAGGTCCTGTTGGGCATTTTCTTCCAAAACAGGCCTGTTTCGTCACAATTAAACACTTGTTGGGGTTCAAATTTTTAGTCTCATTCACAAATTTTTCAGTGTCATTCACAAATTTTTCAGCCACACATTTGTCTGAACTGGCTGCCTCACCATGCCTTATCACACTGTGTATGCCACTACGCATCTTAAATCTGTCAAACCAGCCTCTGCTGGCCTTAAAATGACTAACACTAACATCAGCACTGGTTCCAGGCATTTTCTTGACAAGATCTGTATGCAACTGATTTGCTTTTTCACATATGATGGCCTCGGAAATACTATCACCTGCTATCTGTTTATTGTTTATCCACACCATCAACAACTTTTCAACCTCTTCCACTGTTTTCGATCTATTTTTGGCAAACATGTCAACACCTTTTGCAACATCAGCTTCCTTCAGTTTTTTTTCTCTTTGCCAGGATAGAAGTGATAGTAGATTTGTTTTTTCCGTACGTCCTGGCAAGCTCCCCCACACGTACGCCACTCGTATTTTTCTACTATTTCTTTCTTCAGTTCTATGGTGTTCCTCACTTTCTTTACCACAGCGGTGCCACTAGGAAGCTTCTTTGGACCCATGGTGACTTATTTCACAGTCACAATCAATAAATAATCACTAAACACAATGAATTTATTGGGAAATGTTTGGATGAGCGTGCAGGGTAATGTTCACTCAAGGGTAAACAACGCTAGACTGGCTCATGGTGCCTGTGCAGCGAGACGAGCAAGCACGGGCAAGTGGATAGGTCTGGTACGCTGGCTGAAACTTGGGCAAAATTAGGCCGAAAAAAGCGATCGAAACTCAAAGCGGTCAATAGTCGGGGTGGCCGAAACTCGTGGTTTCACTGTACATACTGTACTTGTGGAAAACGTAAAACCTATAGTTGGCAGTGGTCACAATATACACAATGGAAAGCAAATATTCTTCCAGTAATCTTCACCAGTCGCCCTACCATAGCCAACAATAGTGATAAAATAGCATTTGATGTGGTGGAGGTGGAAATCTAGATAATTAAACAGTGATCTATAAGTGCCCAAAACTTCAGGCTGTAAAAGCGGGTGCCAGAGGTCACTGGCCGTTTGTCATAGTAGGAGCTGCCAGAAGTCACAGGTTTCTCCAACACGCAAATTTATACTTTTTGTCTCAAACTGAACAAATATTTCTCTGTTAAATAATATTCCAGTAGTCCTTTCATGAGCTAGTCCAAAATCACAGACCGGATTAGTTAAAAAATAAGTGATCCACTGACTGGATTTGTCCAAAAATAAGTGAACCAATGACTAGATTCAAAAACTTCGGTCGTATTATACAGTGGACCCTCGGTTTTTGTTGAAAATTCTTTCCAGAATGCTGTTCGAGTGCCGTTACCGAACGAATTTGTTATTATAAGGACAAATGTAAATTAGATTAGTCATTTCAGACCCCCAAATATACACTTACAAAAGCTCTTACAAAAATACA
Organism: Cherax destructor; assembly: GCA_009830355.1. Taxonomy (NCBI): domain Eukaryota; kingdom Metazoa; phylum Arthropoda; class Malacostraca; order Decapoda; family Parastacidae; genus Cherax; species Cherax destructor. Next base: position 3,795 of record WNWK01024116.1, on the reverse strand, counting down.
CTTACATAATTATTCGAGTTTGGAGGTGAACGAAAACTGAGGGTCCACTGTACGTCTTACGAGCCAGTGTTTCAGACGTGTATATACTCAAAAATTCTAGTGGCTTCAAATCAAGCGGGAGAAAGCTGGTAGGCCCACATGTGAGAGAATGGGTCTGTGTGGTCAGTGTGTGCTGTATAAAAAAATCCTGCAGCACACAGTGCATAATGAGAAAAAAATCCTCTGACCGTGTTTTTCGATTAAAACGCCAAATTTGAGGTGTATTTTCGATAGTATTTATGGTTGTATTCTCTTTTTCTTGGTCTCATTTGATAGAATGGAAAACATATTACAGAAATAGAGATGATTTTGATTAGTTTCATGATGAAAACGACCTTGTAATTGAGCTCAAAGTAGCGGAAATGTTCGATTTTTGCCAGTGTTCAAGAGTAAACAAATCACGCCATGCATCTAATACACGTCAACTGGTGAGTCTAATATTCTTTCATAAGTGCACTGATATTATTTATATCAGTTTTACAATAATGCAGTAGTCTGCATAACAGTAAATCTTCTATTTTTTGTGTGAATAAAAAATAAAAATAAAAAGCAAGGGTAATATAAGAGGGGCCTAAAGATGTGACTAATGAACAGAGAAAATCGTATTTTAGTGCCAGGAATGTCTGCATTGTTTATTCTGGACCCTATTTTGAAATTGACATCTTTTTTATTCTGCATGAAATTGGCCAAATTACCAATTTCTGACCACTTTATTGGGTAGTTGAAATCGGTAAATTGGCGGTTTCTTGTACTCAATGGATAGAACAAATGGAGTTCTAATGAAATAGCTATGAGTTTGGTCAACTGGAACAATGGAATTGGCAGAAAATGGGGCTCAATGTCGGCAAAATCACCGAGGCGTATATATCGCCGAGATTACTAACTTCACGAGAGCGTAATTCCATAAGTTTTCTAATAAATTTTGTACTTTTGGTGTCATTACCATCGGGAAAAGATTCTCTTATCATTTCATAAGAAAAATTTTTTTTTTTTTTTAGAATATTTTGCAACATAGAATGACTGTTTCAGAAATGGGCTTTCAACAGTCAAAGGGTTAACACCCAACCAGATTCGTTGAAAAATAAGGTATCCTCTGTCTTCTGACAGATTCATGAGCTTACAGGGTTTTTAGGTGCCCTTGGGACAAGATACACCTGTATGAGGAAATTATATCTATCTTAAAAGACAAGAACACCAATATAATATCCTTCTTGAAAGACACGTCAGCCTGGTATGACAACTGGGAAAATAAAAAGGGTGGGTTGGACGGGGCTGTCTTGAAAGACAGTGCTCCAGACATTGCTAGTGTTGTCCTGGAGGATAGTGCACCAAAAGGAGATAGTGGCCTTGGTGATGAAACAGGTAAAGACAATGCTATTCAATTTACAGAGGTACAAAATAGCAATACTGCTGGAGATGGAACAAAAGGGGATGATGCCTCAAGGAATAGTGTTGACACATTACCAGCAAAAACTGGTGGAAGCACTGACGTCCATACAGGGGTGGTAGGTAGAGGGGAAACAAAAAAAATGCACCAGCAGCAAACACAGCAACAAAAAATCCTAGCAAACAAAATTTGAATCTACGTATGCAAATTCTATGTCTTGGGTATCTGCAAGCATTGTATATCTGGTAAAACAGATGGGACATGCACCTTTGACCATCCAAAAAAATGCCACACCCACATGACAACAGGAGGGTACAACTCCCCTTCCTGTAACTTATTTCACCCTGAAATGTGTCACTCGTCACTCCATGAAAGAAAATGCTACAATGCATACTGCCAGGCACATCATCTAAAGGGGACAAGAAGACACAGACCAGCCAGACTATGGGAAACAAAAAGGGAGCCATAACCTCTCCAGAGAAAAGTTTTTTAGTGCCAGGAAGGAAAAAAGACTAGCAAGAAATGACAGAAATCTTACACCAACTGAAAACACTTCTGGAGCAGAGGCACAGTCATTGGCCTCCACTCCAGAACAACAGATATTAGAGCCAGCAAATAAAAAAACCCTAAATTCCACCAATATAATGACATTTGTCTTTGCAAACATACAGGGTCAAAAGCCGTCAACAAACAACAAAATTCCTTACATCAAGGGACTGCTCACAGAGTCAGATTTCAATGTTTGCAGCTTTCACAGAGACCCACATAAAGGATCATTTCGACAATGAAATATGGATCCCAGGTTATAACCTATTCAGATGCGACAGACTAAACAGGTGACAAGGGGGGGTTGGCGTGTTCGTCACAGAGTCGCTCATTTGCTCAGAACTACTAAACACCTCAAATGATGTAGTTGAAGTTTTGGTGGTAAGGATTGAAAACCAAAACCTTGTCATTTTGGTTGTATACAAGCCTTTAGATGCAACTTCCCAGCAATTCCAGGAACAATTTTTGAAAATTGACCACTGTCTGGAAAATCTCCCAACTCCTGACCCAAACATCTTGCTACTGGGAGATCTCAACTTGAGACACCTAAAATGGAGGAGTGTAGCAAATAATATTTTAGCAGAGATCACCCCAGTAGGCAGCTCAGATTAAAATTCACACACACTTCTTCTTCTTTTGAACACGTCGGCCACCTCCCACTGAGGCAGGGGGGCCCAAAAGGAAAAAACGAAAGTTTCTCCTTTTACATTTAGTAATATATACAGGAGAAGGGGTTACTAGCCCCTTGCTCCTGGCATTTTTGCCTCTTACGACACGCATGGCTTACGGAGGAAGAATCTTTGCACCAAATTCACCTTTAACCAGCAAATATTAGAGCATACAAGACTAGAAAATACACTGGACTTCATCTTCACTAACAACGACGATCTGATATGTAATATAACCGTAGCAAAGACAATACACTCAGATCACAACAAAATAGAGGTACAGACATGTATGCACAGGGCTCCTGACCAGCAAAATGTGATCAGTCATGAGGGTGTCTTCACAAAATTCAACTTCAATAATAATAATAATAATAATAATAATAATAATAATTTTTATTTCAATGCATGTTACAAGTGTACAATGTTATTGGTAGTTACAATTATAAAACAATTATAAAACTGTAATGCAAGGAGAGCCACTGGCATGCCATGGCATTAGGGCAGTTTATTCTAGAGACTTATTCACTAAGTACTTAATGCTAAAGAAATTGATTGAGTTTATTCTAGTTCTGTATTATTTAAATTATTAAATGGTTATACATACTATTAAAAGACAATACAAGAGAAATTGGTTGAGTTTAATCTAGTTGTAGAATTTATTTCAAATTACAGTATGTTGATGCTATACTAGTATAATAACAATACTAGAAATAGTTTTTAGAGTTTCATCTAGGTATATATTTTATTTCAAATTAAGAAAATGATGATACTATAAGATATTAAATGACAATATGATGATATGAAATTGCAACAAGTGTTAAGGAGGATGAACATATCAAATTGAGATCTTCTTAAGTAAAATAATATTGGGTTTGGAAGTTTGTTACAGTATGAGTATTTAGTATAGGGTGAGTAGGTGATTTTTGAGAAGAGTCTTGAATTGATTTTCCGACAAGGTTAACTTGATATTTACTTGGTAATGAATTCCAGATTTTGGGGCCCTTTATGTGCATAGGTTTTACTTGGTTAGTATGGACTGGGGTATGTCAAATAGTGATCTGTGTCTTGTGTCATGTTCGTGGGACCTATTAAAGTTGTTGAGGAGAATTCTGAGCGCAGGGTTGATATTAGCATGTAGAGTTTTATGTATGTAGA
>WNWK01024115.1:0-30164 GCA_009830355.1 Cherax destructor | reverse complement strand
CTACCCTTCCCAATATCATTTCCACCAGCACTGAGACAGACAATGGGCTTGTTCCCATTACCTGACATGATATTATCTAACCTGTTGACTATGTCACCAACACCAGCTCCAGGGAAGCACACCCTCTCTCTCGCCCTCTTATTCCTATTACAGAAAGCACGGTCCATATATCTTACCTGCGAGTCACCTACCACAAGAATTTGCTTACCTCTATTAGCAGGGAAGTAGTACCTTTACCTTCACTGGCCTCTGGAGTACACTCATCCTGAAGAACAGAGAAGCGATTTCCTACCTTCAAATCTTCTCTCTTAACTTTCCTTATTTTGATGTTCCTGCCATTACTGGGAACCACTTGCCACTTGTAGCAGGTGCTGGACTGCACCTCACTCCTAGTAGCCCTTTCCTCCTTCCCCCCTTTACCCTCCTCGCAGGTAGTGGCAGACTGCACCTCACTACTGGTATCCCTTTTCCCCTCCACCACTCCAGCCACTTCACTCTCACTTCCAACGCCATAGAGGTGAACCTTCAGCCTCCTAAATTCCTCCTGGAGAAGCAGGAGCTCCCTCCTCAACACCCCAACCTCACGCTTTAAAACACTGCAGCAGCTAGCCATAATAATTTTTATATAATTTTGAAGAAAATATCATAGATGGATTAATGAAAATGTCTATATTAACCTAAAATAAGACATTTAATGTGCCCAAGAGTGATTATTATTAACCCTTTCGGGGTCAGTGCCGTACTAGTACATTTTACGAGCAGGGGTTGGTGCCGTACTAGTACGCCCAAATTCTAGCGGCCTCAATTTAAGCAGAAAACATCTGGTAGGCATACATATGAAAGAATGGGTCTGTGTGGTCAGTGTGCGCAGTATAAAAAAATCCTGCAGTACACACTGCATAATGAGAGAAAAAAAACTCTGACCGTTTTTTTCGATTAAAACAGCGACTTTGCAGTCGATTTTCGTATGGTATTTATTGATGTATTCTCGTTTTCTTGGTCTCATTTGATAGAATGGAAGATATATTACAGAAATAGAGATGATTTTGCTTGGTATGACAATGACAAGTACCTTGAAATTGAGCTCAAATTAGCGAAAATGTTCGATTTTTGACGATGTTCAAGAGTAAACAAATCACACCATGCATCCAATACACATCAACTGGCGAGTCTTTTATTCATGCACAAGTGCTCTGATATTATTTATAGCATTTTTACAATGATGCAGTTGTATACATAACAGTAAATCTTCTATTTTTTGTGAGAATAAAAATTCAAAATGAAAAGCAAAAGTAATGGAACAAGGGCCTGGAGACGTGACTAATGAACAGAGAACATGTTATTTTAGTGCCAGGAATGTCTGCCTTGTTTACTCTGGACTCTATTTTGAAATTGGCATCGTTTGAAATTTGTGTGAAATTGGAAAATTGCCATTTTCTGACCACTATTTTGGGTAGATGAAATTGGTAAATAGGCGGTTTCTTGTGCTCAATCGATAGAAGAAATGGAGTTCTAGCGAAATAGCTATAATTTTAGTAGACTGAAACCTTGGAATTTGTCGAAAATAGGGCTCAAAGTGGGCAAAATCGCCGATGCGCAAGTGTCATGGCTACCGCTAACTTCGCGAAAGCATAATTCCGTTAGTTTTCGATCAAATTTCATAATTTTGGTGGCGTTATGATCGGAAAAAAATTCGCTATCATTTCATAAGAAAAAAATAATTTTTTTTTTCCAAAAAAATTTCGACCCCAGGAACACTTTCCTGAGAAGGCCTGTCGACCCCCAAAGGGTTAAACATACTGACTCACGAATGCGGCATGCCTGCTACACTCCCTGTATACCTGCTACACTCCCTGAATGCCTGCTACACTACCTGCAACACTCCCTGCATGCCTGCTACACTCCATGCCTTCCTACTACACTCCCTGCCTTCCTGCTACACTCCCTGCATGCCTGCTACACTCCCTGCATGCCTGCTACACTCCCTGCATGCCTGCTACACTCCCTGCATGCCTGCTACACTCCCTGCATGCCTGCTACACTCCCTGCATGCCTGCTACACTCCCTGCATGCCTGCTACACTCCCTGCATGCCTGCTACTCAGCCACATGCACACCACTTTCATATTTTGAAAAAGATTTCTTTCTTGAATTCAAACATGTTTCTCACCTTCTTTACCAAAGGGCTGGCATTAGCTTTCTTTGTGCCCATGGTGGCTTATTTAGCAGTTGCAAGCACAAAAAAGGATGGAATATTACAAAATGTATCGTATGAACGTGTGAGGTGACGGTGACTCTGATAAACAATGCCACACTGACTGTGAATGCCGTATGGGGCCGCTCTCATATGCGCTCGGGATGAATGACTATTTGCAAGTCAAACGAAGATTTGTGAGTCAATATTTTGACGAAAAAACGTTACGATTAGCGAAAATTACGATTTGCGATGATTACAAAATATGAGGGTCCATTGTACTATATGTATTTAAAGCAGCCCAGAGAGATAAAATACACATACAGTACACTCATTATTTATCTTAAAATATGTGTAGTCTTAACCCTTTCAGGGTCCAGAGGCCAAATTTCAGAGGGTGCACCAGTGTCCAAGAATATTAAAAAAAAAAAAATTATTTTTTCTTATGAAATTGTAGAGAATCTTTTTCTGAAGGTAATAAAACAAAATGTATGAAATTTGATGGAAAATTGACGAAATTATGCTCTCGTGAATTTTGATGCATCAGCGATATTTATGCATCGGCGATTTTGCCGAATTTGACTCCCATTTTAGGCCAATTACATTATTCCAGTTGACCAAATTCTTAGCTATTTCACTAGTATTACTTCTATTCTATCGATTGAGCACAAGAAATCGCCCAGTCACCTGTTTCAACTACAAAATAAAGTGATCGGAAATTGGTAATTTAGCCAATTTAACTCAAAGTTCAAAATATTCCAATTTCAAAATAGGGTGCAGAATAAACAATGCAGGCATTCCTGGCACTAAACTAACATTTCCTCTGTTCATTAGTTGCGTTTTCAGTCTTTACAAATAAATTCCATTTTGATTTTTTTTTCACATAATGAATTTTTATTCAAACCAAAAAATGGAAGATTTACTGTTATGCAATATTGTAATAATTGTACAAATAATATCACCACATTTGTGAACGTATATCAGACCCACCAACTGGCGCGTATTAGACGTGTGAGGTCATTTGTTTACTCTTGAACATCGGCAAAAAATTAACATTTCCGCTATTTTGAGCTCAGTTTAAAGCCATTTCCTCTAGTAAAACCAATCAAAATCATCTCTATTTCTGTAATATATCTTCCATTCTATCAAATGAGACCAAGAAATAGCAAATACAACTATAAAAAGTATACGAAAAAACACTGCAAAGTCGCTGTTTTAATCGAAAATTACGGTCTCAGTTTTTTTTTTCTCTCATTATGCACTGTTTGCTGCAGGATTTGTTTTATGTGGTGCACACTTACCACATAGATGTATTCTCTCATATCTAGGCCCAAATTTACCGGTCACAGCTTATCTGAGTGAGCTGAGCTCATGACGTAGAACTACGGTTTGGACCCACAACTCAAAGCCGTAGAGCTACGACACGGACCCTGAAAGGGTAATGTTTTCCCTCCACCCGGCTACTACACAATTTGAAGAAAATATCATAGATGGATTAATGAAAATGTCTATATTAACCTAAAATAAGACATTTAATGTGCCCAAGAGTGATTATTATTACGTACTATTAGTATTACTATGGCGTTAAGACTAGAGGGACACTTTTAATGATTTTAATGTGTACCTGCATGCCAGCACAGTGTGTAAGTATATTTAGGTACAGGTACACATAAGTATAATTATCAGAGTACATATAAAATAACTTTAAAACACTTGAAATTTTGGAAAGTTTCCAGACATGTAATAGAGAGATGTGGTCACGAAGAATGTAAACAAACCGGGTGGGGTGCGCCATATTAGAAAGACAGTTAGCCATATAGCGAGTTTTGGTCATAATTTGAAATCGCCGTATTAGAGGAACACCGTAAGACAAAATGCCGTAAAACGAGGCCCTACTGTACTTGTTTATCGATGACTCGGACTTACGATGGGCTCTGACCAGTATGCATACCTAAATAATGTACATATTAGAGGTGATTTCCTCCATTCTGTTTATTACAATACATTTAAAAATACAGTGGTCCCTTGGTTTTCGATTTTAATCCGTTCCAGATGGATCAACTAAAACCAAAATCGGTGAAAACCAAAACTATTTTCCCCATAAAAAATAATGGAAATTCAATTACAGTGGTCCCTCGGTTTTCGACGAAAATTCGTTCCAGAATGCTGCTCAAGTGCCATTGCCGAACGAATTTACTTCCTTAAGAAATAATGTCACGTAGGTTAGTCTATTTCAGACCCCCAAAAATACACTTGCAACAGCACTTACGAAAATACACTTGCATAAATGTTCGAGTTTGGAGATGCACGAAAACCGAGGGACCACTGTAATCCGTTCCAGAAACCTAGAAGTTTGGAAAAAAAAAATTGGGGGGGCCTTAAAGATAGATTTGCATGCACAAATCAATGAACTCTATGTGGCACTTACCTTTATTGAAGACTGATGTTGCTGGATGGAAGAGAGGGAGGAGGGGAGAGGAAAGAGGCACTATTGTTTGGAAGGGGAATCCCCTTCCATAAGGAATTTAGTACCAAGTCCTTATCCAGGGTCACTTCCCTGCATGCCTGCTACACTCCCTCCCTGCCTGCTACACTCTCTCCCTGCCTGCTACACTCCCTCCCTGCCTGCTACACTCCCTACATACCTGCTACACTCCCTGCATACCTGCTACACTCCCTGCATACATGCTACACTCCCTGCATACATGCTACACTCCCTGCATACATGCTACACTCCCTGCATACATGCTACACTCCCTGCATACATGCTACACTCCCTGCATACATGCTACACTCCCTGCATACATGCTACACTCCCTGCATACATGCTACACTCCCTGCATACATGCTACACTCCCTGCATACATGCTACACTCCCTGCATACATGCTACACTCCCTGCATTCATACTACACTCCCTGCATACATGTTACACTCCCTGCATACCTGCTACACTCCCTGCATACATGTTACACTCCCTGCATACCTGCTACACTCCCTGCATACATGCTACACTCCCTGCATACATGCTACACTCCCTGCATTCATGCTACACTCCCTGCATACATGCTACACTCCCTGCATACATGCTACATTCTCTACATGCATGCTACACTCCCTGCATGCCTGCTACACTCTTAAACTCCATCGTGTTTCTCACTTTCTTTACCAAAGGACTGGCACTAGGAGCTTTCTTTGGGCCCATGGTAGCTTATTTAGTAGTCACACACAATAATCAAGGGCCAAAAACAATGAATTGTTAATAAATGTTTTGTATGAACTCCTGGGGTGATGTTCACTCAAGCATAAACAATGCTAGACTGTGTGACAATGTGCATGGGAGGTGCGTGGGTGGCGGGCCTACGGCCTTTGTATGTGTGCGGCACTGGTGTACAGGTTCCGTACCATCAGCGAAAACTGAGACAATTTTTCCACGAAAAAAGTGATTGAAAACCAAAATCGGTGAAAACTGAGGCAATCAAAAACCAAGGGATGACTATATACTAAAAATGTTATAAATGGTGCAACAGTGACATTAAAACAATAACAAAGATGGTTGACACAAACCCATTACCATTATACATAGTATGCTTCTTGCTTAGCGATGAATTCATTTACCGAAGTGATCTTAGGAACGGAATTCCGTCGTTAAGTGAGGAGAGGCTGTATACTGTATATGTGAGTTTATACATGTTCCAACATTTACTATAGACATCAAAGTATTAAATTAAGTATTTTGGAAAAGGGCACATTCTCAAAATATATGATGCAGTAACTTTATAGTTATTATTATATTCACAGGAAAGCACTGAACCTATATGGGTCATACAGAGCCTAGGGAATAGGAGATAATCAGGTTTGATAAAACATGAGGGTACTTCAATTCTTTGGATCAAGAGCTCTTTGCCAGCATCAAGGAATCCCCCTTGAAGGCAGCACTAACTTAAGAGTGGATTTTTGGTGGTCTGCACAACAAGGTGTGAAAATAGTATATACAGTGGACCCCCAGTTAACGGCCATAATTCGTTCCAGAATGCTGTTCAAGTGCTGTTACCGAACGAATTTATTAACTTAAGGAATAATGTAAATTAGAGTAGTCTTTTTGGACCCCCAAACATACACTTACAAAATCACTTAAAAAAATACACTTACATAAATGTTAGTGTTTGGAGACGGCCGTTAACCGGGGGTCCACTGTACCTGCTTGTCCTCCAGTGCACTGTGCTTATTTTTTCCACTAAAATTTATGCTTAACATAAGTTGAAATTTATTTGTACGTATATCTTATGAGCACAGTAGACCCCCGAGTTTCGTGATTAATCCATTCCAGAGAGTCTGCCGAAAAGCGAAATTCATGAATGGCAAAACCATTTTTTCCATAAGAAATAATGTAAATCCAATTAATCCATTCCAGACACCCAAAAGTATTAACAAAAAATATTTTTTTTAGATTAAATATAGATTTACATACAGAAAACAATGAGAAATCAAGTATAAAACAATAATAACATCACACTTACCTTTACTGAAGACTCTTGTTGGTGTATGAAAGACGTGAGAAGGGGAGAGGATGTTACACTATTGTTTGGAAGGGGAATCCCCTTCCATATTGAAAGGGTTGTCAGGTGTGTGTGGGGAAGTACCCTGGCTGGTGTGTGTGGGGAAGTACCCTGTCTGGTGTGTGGGGAAGTACCCTGTCTGGTGTGTGGGGAAGTACCCTGGCTGGTGTGTGTGGGGAAGTACCCTGGCTGGTGTGTGGGGAAGTACCCTGGCTGGTGTGTGTGGGAAGTACCCTGTCTGGTGTGGGGAAGTACCCTGGCTGGTGTGGGGAAGTACCCTGGCTGGTTGTGGGGAAGTACCCTGGCTGGTGTGTGTGGGGAAGTACCCTGGCTGGTGTGTGTGGGGAAGTACCCTGGCTGGTGTGTGTGGGGAAGTACCCTGGCTTGTGTGTGTGTGTGGGGAAGTACCCTGTCTAGTGCATGGGGAAGTACCCTGGCTGGTGTGTGTGGGGAAGTACCCTGTCTGTGTCGCGTGGGTCTTGGGAGAGATATATAGGAGGTCAAAGATACTCCTTGTTGGATGGTTACGGTATATTTACAGTAAGTGAAGGAGAGTCCAGCCACCCGTCTGTCTCGCCTGTAGGTCTAACGTTAGTGAGGGAGAGTGCCTATGAGAGGCTGTGCACATGCGCTGTGGGGAAGTACCCTGGCTGGTGTGTGTGGGGAAGTACCCTGTCTGGTGTGTGGAGAAGTACCCTGTCTGGTGTGTGGGGAAGTACCCTGGCTGGTGTGTGTGGGGAAGTACCCTGGCTGGTGTGTGGAGAAGTACCCTGGCTGGTGTGTGTGGGGAAGTACCCTGTCTGGTGTGGGGAAGTACCCTGGCTGGTGTGGGGAAGTACCCTGGCTGGTATGTGGGAAGTACCCTGGCTGGTGTGTGTGGGGAAGTACCCTGGCTGGTGTGTGTGGGAAGTACCCTGGCTTGTGTGTGTGTGTGTGGGGAAGTACCCTGTCTAGTGCATGGGGAAGTACCCTGGCTGGTGTGTGTGGGGAAGTACCCTGTCTGGTATGTGGGGAAGTACCCTGGCTGGTGTGTGGGGAAGTACCCTGGCTGGTGTGTGTGGGGAAGTACCCTGTCTGGTGTGGGGAAGTACCCTGGCTGGTGTGGGAAAGTACCCTGGCTGGTATGTTGGGAAGTACCCTGGCTGGTGTGTGTGTGGGGAAGTACCCTGGCTGGTGTGTGTGGGGAAGTACCCTGGCTGGTGTGTGTGGGGAAGTACCCTGGCTGGTGTGTGTGGGGAAGTACCCTGGCTGGTGTGTGTGGGGAAGTACCCTGGCTGGTGTGTGTGGGGAAGTACCCTGGCTGGTGTGTGTGGGGAGGTACCCTGGCTGGTGTGTGTGGGGAAGTACCCTGGCTGGTGTGTGGGGAAGTACCCTGGCTGGTGTGTGTGGGGAAGTACCCTGGTTGGTGTGTTATTTCTTTAATTCTATCGTGTTTCTCACCTTCTTTACCAAAGGGCTGGCACTAGGAGCTTTCTTTGGGCCCATGGTGGCTTATTTAGCAGTTGTAAGCACAAAAAAGAATGAATTATTACAAATGTATCTTATGAACGCGTGGGGTGATGGTCACTCGCCGAGAAACAATGCCACACTGACTCTGAATGGTGTGTGGGGCGCCTTTGTGTTCGTGCAGATGCTGGGACACCGCTCGGACATGTTCTGTATCACCGACAAATCATGAGCCAAATCACGAAACGCGAGGCTATATTTTGACGAAAAAAGTTGCCGAAAGGCGAAATTCACAAACCACGAGGCTCACGAAACTCGGGGGTCCACTGTATCTTGTTTAATCTGATAAAAAGATGAAAAATATTAGGCTTGACAATTATTAAGGATTGTTAGCATACCTAAGAGCCAGCATATTATTCTGGAAATGTCCTGGAACAAACCACATCAGACCTGTGACAACTGAAGTAGGATGTCGTGTGCGAGTGCCAAAATATACCCCAGGTCGATAAGTACCCCAGTACCTCTCTGGGACAGCAAGTCCCGTTTTGGTCACCACCTACAAGGAAATTGCAAATCAAATTTAAAAAAAAAATAATTGTAATGCAATGATGACACTCTAGCTATAGACTGCAGACAATCAGTACTAGCAGATATATTAAATATGGCAATATAAAAGTCACTCCATCTTTGTTAATCAAATACTTAGAATATACTGCACAAAAACAAGTACGTACACAAACTTATGACATTAGTGTTCAAAACAAAATTCATAACAGTAACCAACAAAATTTAACTTTTTACCTAGTTCAGAAACCAAATTGGTTGTTTTAAGATAACTACAACGTGCTGATCACAAATCTGAGTCTGTTTAGTCTCTATGTCATAAGTTTTTTTAAAGCTCATGATCAATATTTTGGCTATTTCGGGATGAAGAACCACATTATATGCATTACCTAACAATCATATGTACGTATGCAGTAATATATTATGCATAGACATTAAGTGTGGTGCATGCAAAAACAAAACTAATCTTTCTTACGTAAATTCGTTATACAGCCTCTCCTCACTTAACGATGGAGTTCTGTTCCTAAGACCACATCGGTAAACGAATTCATCACTAAGTGAGGAACATACTATAATGGTGGTGGGTTTGTGTCAGCCATCTTTGATATTGTTTTAATGTCACTGTTGCACCATTTATAAGATTTTTTTTTTTTTTTTTTAGTATATTTTTAAATGTTTATACAGTAGTGTACTATATAGTGGATCCCCGGTTAACGAAAAAACTTCATCCCAGAAACCTGCTCTAGTGCCATTACTGAACAAATTTACTTAAGAAATAATGTCACGTAGGTTAGTCTATTTCAGACCCCCAAAAATACACTTCCACAAGTACTTACAATATTATACTTACATAATTGTACGATTTTCGGAGTGTTCGTTAACCGGGGGTCCACTGTATATTGTAATAAACAGAATAGAGGAAATCAGCTCTAATATACATTATTTACGCATTCTGGTCAGAGAGCCCGTCGTAAGTCTGAGTCGTCGGTAAACGAGTATGTCGTTAAGTGTGGAGAGGCTCTATACATGCATAACAAAAATAACAGAAATTTCCAGTCTTCTTCACTTTTACTCAATAACGCTTCTCCAGCACCATTGTCCAGCAGTAGTCAGCCATCAAAATCATCACCAGGTTTTCCTGATATTGGTCAGTGTCAGTCAAGTGTTCAGAATTCAGAACCAGTATGCAATATAGCACAATACGGATATGTACAGGTCGGTAGCAGCTATACTGCCTCTCTCTCATTCTCACTCCTATTCACTCCCACCCTCTCGAACTATAGCCTCTCCTCACTTAGCGACGTATTCGTTTACCGACCACTTGGACCTACGACCAGCTCTCCAACTAGTATGCAAACCTAAATAATGTACGTATATTAGAGCTGATTTCCTATACAGTGGACCCCCGACTGTCGGCCGGCACGAGTTTCGATCGCTTTTTTCGGCTCAATTTTTCCCTGACAATTGGCCATTTCCCCAACTATCGACCCGTGTACCAGACCTGTCCGCCTGCCCGCACTTGCGCGCCTCCCCGTGCAGGCGTCGTGAGCCAGTCTAGCTTTGTTTATCCTTGAGTGAACATTACCCAGTGCACTCATTCAAACATTTCACAATAATTTTATTGTTTTTATTGATTGTCACTGTGAAATATAAGTCACCATGGGCCCAAAGAAGCGTCCTAGTGGCACCCCTGTGGTAAAGAAAGTGAGGAACACCATCGAACTGAAGGAGATAGTAGAAAAACATGAGAGTGGCGTACTTGTGGGGGAGCATGCCAGGATGTACAACAAAAACAAATCTACTATCACCTCTATCCTGGCAAAGAGAAAAGAAATCAAGGAAGCTGATGTTGCGAAAGGTGTTGACATGTTTGCAAAAAATAGATCAAAAACAGTGGATGAGGTTGAGAAGTTGTTGGCGGTGTGGATCAATGAAAAACAGATAGCGGGTGATAGTGTTTCCATGGCGATAATTTGTGAAAAGGCAAGGCAGTTGCACGCAGATCTTGTCAAGAAAATGCCTGGAACCAGTGCTGATGTGAGTGATTTTAAGGCCAGCAAAGGCTGGTTTGACAGCTTTAGGAAACGTAGTGGCATACAGTGTTGTAAGGCATGGTGAGGCAGCCAGTTCAGACAAACTTGCTGCTGAAAAGTTTGTGACTGAATTTAAGGGGTTGGTAGACACTGAAAAATTCAAACCCCAACAGGTGTTTAATTGTGATGAAACAGGCCTCTTTTAGAAGAAAATGCCAAAGAGGACCTACATTACTCAGGAGGAAAAGGCACTGCCAGGACACAAGCCTATGAAAGACAGGCTAACTCTCATGTTGTGAAGTAATGCTAGTAGGGATTTTAAAGTGAAGCCTTTACTGGTGTATCACTGAAAATCCCAGAGTGTTCAAGAAACACAATGTCACCAAGAGTAAATTGTGTGTTTTGGAAGGCTAACACTAAGGCATGGAACAAGAAGCAAATTTTCCTGGAATGATTCAACGAAGTGTTTGGCCCCAGTATGAAAAAATACCTCCAGGAAAAGGAATTGGGACTCAAGTGCCTTCTGGTACTGGACAATGCTCCTGCTATTCCACACAACTTGGCAGACTTTTTGTCTGATGAGTTCAGTTTCATCACAGTGAAGTTCTTGCCTCTTAACACCACTCCTCTCATCCAGCCCATGGACCAGCAGGTCATTTCTAACTTCAAAAAACTTACACAAAAGCAGTGTTTCAAAATTGCTTTGAAATGACCTCAGACACTGAGTTGACCCTAAGAGAGTTCTGGAGGAATCACTTCTGTATCTTCCACTGCATAAGCCTTATAGGTAAGGCTTGGGAGGGAGTGACTTCTAGGACTTTGAACTCTGCTTGGAGACAATTGTGGCCAGGTTGTGTCGAACAGAGGGATTTTGAAGGGTTTGAGGCTGACCATGACTCTGACGACCCTGTGCCTGTTGTGGAAGGTATTGTGGCATTGGAGGTGAGTGGCGAGGATGTGGAAGAGTTGGTGGAGGACCACAGGGTAGAGCTAACCACTGAAGAGCTGCAAGAGCTTCATCTGGAACAGCATCAGACCAGAGTAGAGGAAATTGATTCACAGGAGGAGGAAGATAGACTGGAGGTGCCTTCTTCAGAGATTAAGGAGATTTGTTCAATGTGGAATAAGATGCAGGCATTTGTTGAAAAATACCACCCTGAGCAATCTGAAATAAGCCATCTCTGCAACAAGTTCAGTGACAGAGCCATATTGCACTTCAGGAACATGTTAAAGAGACGCCAGAAACAGAGGACTGTGGACAGTTATTTTGTGAGACAGGGGTCCAGTGACTCTCAAGCTGGCCCTAGTGGCATTAAAAGACCAAGAAGGGAAGTAACCCCAGATAGGGCTTTGATACCTGAAGTCCTTATGGAGGGGGATTCCCCTTCCAAACACTAAGCCTCCTCACTCCTCCTCCTATCTTCCAGATGCCAGCAAGTCCCTTCAATAAAGGTAAGTAAATGTTATTTTAAATGTTTATTTCAATATTTATTTATAAATTTAATACTGTATGTAGTATTTATGTGTGTTTTCTGTATATAAAACTATAGTTATTCTTTAAAAAATCAATTTTTTGTGAATATTTTTGGGTCTCTGGAACGGATTAATTGTATTTACATTATTTCTTATGGGAAATAATGGTTTGACTTTTGGCCAGTTCGAGTTAAGGCCTAGCTCCTGGAATGGATTACGGCCGATACTCGGGGGTCCACTGTATTCTGTTTATTACAATATACAATACACTACTGTATAAACATTTAAAAATATACCAGAAATGTTATAAATGGTGCAAAGATGACATTAAAAAATATCTAAAGATGGTTGACACAAACCCACTACCAGTATAGTATGCTCCTTGCTTAACGACCAATTCGCTTACCAACCTACTCTTAGGAACGGAATCCCATTGTTAAGTGAGGAAAGGCTGTATATTGTGTATTTTAGCTACAAATGGGTAATTACAATACTCTTTACATATGCTCACAACTTCTTCACCACTGTGGTTGAGTGTGTGATGCAGAAGGAAAGGTTACAAATGTATAGGGGTGGGCAGTAGTTGGACTGCCTCCCTCTATTACTTATACTACCATTCATTCCTACCCTAAGAGATGGCTTCAAATGGCAATTTCTAAAGCGTTAGATATTTCTGCAAAGCAGGGAGTATGCAGTTTTGCAACCTGTAATGGAAGACGGCAGCATTGAAGCAAGCCTTTGTATTTGCCCTTCAATAAGCTGGCAAGAACTGCATATTTTTGTCGAAATTTGAGTAAACCTGACCAATTTTATAAACAACTGTATTCACATAATATTCATTAAGATTTTCTTTTAATTCACACAAACAGATACCATAGAATTTGAAGAACTGCCACAAACTGTCTTTCACAAAATTCAGACTGTGGAGGTAAATGTTATAATATACAGTCATCAGAACAAACATGCCAGCTTCCGTATTCCATATTAACGAGAAATCAATGAACAGTATCCAACATTTTTCTGACTGAATGGGTTTCCCATACCTAAATCTCTTTTTTTTTTTTTTTTTGTGGTCTTTTGAATATCAATATTAACCAAGGTAGAATGACATACATTATTGAAGATAAGATTTCTGAAATACAAAATGATGATTATTATTCCATTCATGGGGAAGTGCTAAACCTGTAGGGATTATACAGACTCAATCCAAGAAAGGGGCATATAAATCTACTTCCTAGGCTCAAGAGCCCTTCACCAGAATCATGGAACCTCCCTTGAGGGAAATCACAGAATGAAACGAAATCTGAAAAAATTGCTCCACTGATATAATTTTTTTACAGTACAGTAGACCGTCATTTAGTACGAGTTTATGTGGCACGATTTGGGTATTGAACGATTGAAGAATTGCAGCACATTTTTATCTAACACTACGTAAAATTAACTTTACACGGTTCGCGGGAGGAGAAAAAATTTTGAGCGTGCGGTCGCCCGTGGTGGGTTACACCATTGAGTCAGTGGGGAAGACCTACTGCTAGCCCCCGCCACCCTCACCCACCCACATCACCCTCCCAGCCTTCAGTTTGGTTCATACGCATGCAGGACGACAATAATTGGGAAGGTCGCTGCGTTTATTTACATACATTTTCTCATTTTCATTGCATTTTGATAAATCTGCCAAGCAATCATGGCACCCAGTAAGCATACAAGTCTTCCTGCAAGTGACAAGAAAAGGTTTAAGTGTTCATGTCTAGGAATTACCAAGAAAATCAAGATACAGTGGACCCCCGAGTAACGAACACCCCGGAAATCGTACAATTATGTAAGTATAATATTGTAAGTGCTTGTGGAAGTGTATTTTTGGGGGTCTGAAATAGACTAACCTACGTGACATTATTCCTTAAGGGAGTAAATTCGTTCGGTAATGGCACTTGAGCAGGCTTCTGGAATGAAGTTTTTACGTTACTCGGGGGTCCACTGTATTAGATAAGCTTAAGAGTGTTACTGTGTACACATAAAAAGAGGTAAACCTAAGTTTGTGTGACTGACTGACTTGACTGAATGACTTGACTGACTTGACTGAATGACTTGACTGAATGACTTGACTGACTTGACTTGACTGACTTGACTGAATGACTTGACTGAATGACTTGACTGACTTGACTGAATGACTTGACTGACTCACTTGACTGAATGACTTGACTGAATGACTTGACTGACTTGACTGAATGACTTGACTGACTGACTGAATGACTTGACTGAATGACTTGACTGACTGACTGAATGACTTGACTGAATGACTTGACTGACTGACTGAATGACTTGACTGACTTGACTGAATGACTTGACTGACTGACTGAATGACTTGACTGACTTGACTGAATGACTTGACTGACTGAATGACTTGACTGACTGAATGACTTGACTGACTTACTAGTAGACTGACTTAAAGTTAGACACTCTAGTACAACCATCGACTTCAGTTCCAGAACCTCTACCATCCACCTCAGCCCAGTAGGGCCACAACATAACTCTCCACTCTCTTTACAATCATCCACAAACACCAGCACCCACAATTTAAGGTAAGAAATACTACTATTTCTATTACATTTGTAGTCTTAAGCAGTAAAAACAACATAATACATCACAACAATGAACTACTATTACATATTCACTTTTATTTTTGTAAGATGTGGAGGCCTAAAAAAAAGTTGTTTGGCTTTTTTGGGGGCATTCAGGAACGTAACCCTATTTTTCCCATAAGTTCTTCAGTTCATCTAACACGATTTTACCTAACATGGCGTTTTCAGGAACGTAACTATCATGTTAAGAGACTGTCTACTGTATTAATGGTTTCTAGTTTCACGGGAAGTCTAGGAATCTCATCCCTTCTGCAAATGTGTTGGGACAACTGTGAATACAGTTGGAAGTCACTGTGCAGAGCAGAGGTACAGTGCTTGACACAGCATTATGCCGGGTGAGTGCCCTTGCATAATGCCGTGCCGAAAATCAAAGGCCTACCATACAGGGGGGTCTTTTTTCGTCAGTGCATTATGCCGTGTAGCAGCCGTTAGCATGCGTCACAGCCTTCCACCACACTCCACAGAGACTCCCCAGTGCTCACGTGGCTGCCGTGGTGAGAGGAAGTGTTGCACTTTTGTATCTCATCCACCCCATCTTTTGTCTGGTTTTCCCTTTGGTTTTGGGGCTATACGTGTTTGATTATGGGTAAAAGGAAGTCTTTAACACTTGAAACTATAGCTCAAATCATAGGGCTTCACAAAGCTGGGCACCAGACGAAAGAAATAGTGGAGAATGTTGGTGTGTGTGAGCGTTCAGTGAGGAACTGGGTGCAGCGTTTCAAGGTTTGTGGCAGTGTCGAGATACTGTTTGCCAAACCTCGGCCTGGGCCCTCGAAGAAGACATCTGTTCATACCTTAACTGTGTTAAAGAAGCAGTTAGAGAGTACATCTAAGATAACTGCTAGAGAATTGAAAGAAAAGAACCCACCCCTTCTCTCAGAGGTGTCTGTAAGAACTGTTAGCAGACGTGTGTCAGAATTGGGCTACAGTAGTCACCACCAGGTTAAGAAACCAATCCTTTCCAAGCCACAGAAGAAATGTAGGCTGGATTATGCAAAGAAATATCTTCACTGGAATCTTCAACAGTGATCTGAAGTACTTTGGAGTGATGAAGCAACCTTCACTGTCACCTGTAACCATGGGGGACATGTGTACTGGCCCAGAGGTAGTGACCCGCTAGACCCACGCTACACCTGTGGGACTACCAAACACCCAGACTCGCTCATGGTTTGGGGGTGTTTCAGTGCTCAGAGTGTTGGTGAACTCGTTGTGCTTTCCAAAAACCAGTATAATTACCTGGAGTTATTGTGTGACAATTTACCTGAGGCATTTGACATGTGTGGGGCTACGGTTTTTATGCAGGGCGGTGCACCACCAATTCTGTAGTTCAGTGGTTTAAGGACTGTGAAGTGAGGTTCTTTAATGACTCGCCAGGCAATTCCCCAGACCTAAACCCTATTGAGAACCTCTGATCAATAGTGAAATGAAGTTTACTAGACAAGGATATCAGTTCCATTCCACTGCTGGAGGCTGCTCTGGAATAATATACCTCCCCAAACCCTCAAGAATCTGTGTGAGAGTCTTCCTACACGGCTGAAGGATGTGATTAAGCGTAAAGGACGCAGCACCAAGTATTAAAACCTCAGTAAGTGTGCAAATATATATATTATAATCTTTCATGGTATGTGTTTGTGTTTTGTTATGTGTGTGGGGAAGGGGCAGCATAATGCCGTGATGAGCACTGTACATTTCTAAAAACAGTCACTACAGTCTTAGCTTCCCTGACATGGTGATCTCCAGTTAATGTAAATGGCATTTACAGAGCTCTAACTATCCTCCTCCCCATGAAAAGTAAGCTGCCTATTGAAGGGATAAAGGTACGGTACACTATAAGCAAATGCACAGTAATATCCATGCAGTTACAGCATCAAATACTGACAGAAAAAAAAAAAAACTGTAAATAAGCATGAAAGTGCCAACTACAATTAAAAAATAATTGTAAGACTACAGTCTGAAATTTCCTTACCTTTGGAGCCGACAGTGGAGTATTAATTCTAGTTTCCATATATCCAACATATAAAAAGTAAGCAACAGCCATTACAACAACTGCGGCAAAAATCATATAGAGCAACGCAGGACACCATCCACGGTTACCAGATCTCTGCTTTTGTTTTCTGTCTCTGCTGGAGCGTTCAGATCGGCACAACGCTCGAGCATCATCAAGCACAGCAAGACTATGTTCACTAGAGGCTAACTGACCAGAGGACATCTTGGTTCGTCGTGGTCTTGCCATCTAAAAAAACAAATTGCACAAGATATAGTGACATCACTCAAAGAATATGCTTATAATGTAGCAACATCACTCAAAGAATATGCTGATAATGTAGCGACATCACTCAAACAATATGCTTATAATGTACTGTGACATCACTCAAAGAATATGCTGTATTTGTATATTGAATGTTTTTATATTGCGAGACATTATGTACTCAGAAATTTAAAAAAAATATTAAAGGACCCCAATGGAAATAAGGCACTTTGTCTTGACTTTTTTGGGTTATCCTGGAGGATAATTTACACTATGTAGTATATGATAATTGTACTTATATGTACCTGTGCCTAAATAAATTTACTAAAAGTTTGTGGGGAAGAGTTATTGAAGTTAACAGCTTGTGAAGATTTAAAAAATAGTTTGGGTCAATATATGAGGGTGAATGTTTGAGTATGAGAAGACCTGCCTATAACACGGTCGGTAATTCTACCAATATTATTACAAGGCCTACCTAGCAGGGGCCTGTAGGCCTACTACAGTGCTCCACCATAGGCCTACTAGTGCTCCACCATAGGCCTACTGCAGTGCTCCATCATTGGCCTACTACAGTGCTCCAACATAGGCTTACTACAGTGCTCCAACATAGGCTTACTACAGTGCTCCACCATAGGCCTATTACAGTGCTCCACCATAGGCCTACTACAGTGCTCCACCATAGGCCTACTACAGTGCTCCACCATAGGCCTACTTCAGTGCTCCACCATAGGCCTACTACTGTGCTCCACCGTAGGCCTTTAGATGTAACCTACGAGTCACTTATAGATTTTTTCCCATGATAGACACTAGAGAGGCAATCAGATCAGATCTAAGGAGAAAGGATGAGTGCCATTCCTTGGATCAAGAGCCCCTCACCACCCTTTTTGGAGTGGAGGGGAGGGGCTCTTGATCCAAGGAACCTGTGCTATCCTCCCCTTCCTCGCATCAATCCTGATTACCCCTCATTCCTCAGGTGATCCAAGGGGAGGGCAGCGCCCATTCCTTGGATCAAGAGCCCTTCATCAGCATCAAGAAACTTGCCTTGAAGAAGGGAGCTCTTGATCCAAGGAGCCTGTGCTAACCTCTTCTTCCTCGTATCAAACCTCTCATTCCCCTGGTGATCCAAGGGGAGGATAGCCCCAATTATTATGATTATTATTATTATAAAGTTCCCTTCACCGGCATCAAGACAACATCTGTAATCACTTGAATAACCATATATTAGCCTACCCTCTTGATAATCACCTTTACTGACAAACCTATCATCAACTTACCCTCTTGATAATCAAGATTATCTTCACAGGGACGCACTAAACCCCAATGGGTCATACGTGTTTATAATAAAAGCTGAAAACTGAGACAAGAATTGTTGTTAGTCTTATTAAGGACCACCACAGCCTGAGCCGTACCCTTATTTAATGTTAATATTAAGTAATATAAAGTAATATATTGTAATATAAGTAAGTTTATTTAGGTACAGGAATACAATTATCGTACATGGAAACATAGGTGTCCCGTGGCTCACACACTGAGGTCCGTAGTTCGATCCCCGGTACGGGTGGAAACATCAGTCTGTTTCCTTAAGACATCTGCTGTCCATGTTCACCTAGCAGTAAGTAGGTACCTGGGTGTTAGTCACCTTACACCTGCTGTCACTGTTCACCTAGCAGTAAGTAGGTACCTGGGTGTTAGTCACCTTACACCTGCTGTCACTGTTCACCTAGCAGTAAGTAGGTACCTGGGTGTTAGTCACCTTACACCTGCTGTCACTGTTCACCTAGCAGTAAGTAGGTACCTGGGTGTTAGTCACCTTACACCTGCTGTCACTGTTCACCTAGCAGTAAGTAGGTACCTGGGTGTTAGTCACCTTACACCTGCTGTCACTGTTCACCTAGCAGTAAGTAGGTACCTACATGCTAGTGGAGTGGTGTGGGTCGCATCCTGGGAACAAAATTGACCTAATTTGCCCGAAGTGCTGTGCATAACAAGGGGCTTCCTATATAGTAGTATGTCATTGATGTCAGCTATGGTCTGCATACCTTGTACATGTACTTGTAGAAATAAATATATTATAATAATTAATTCCTTGGATCAAGAGCCCATCACAGGAATCACCAGTTTGGAACCCACACCTAGTCAAGCACGTTAAGAAATTAGAGAAAGTGCAAAGGTTTGCAACAAGGTTAGTTCCAGAGCTAAGGGGAATGTCCTACGAAGAAAGGTTAAGGGAAATCGGCCTAACGACACTGGAGGACATGAGGATTAGGGAAGACATGATAACGACATACAAAATACTGCGTGGAATAGATAAGGTGATAAAAGATAAGATTTCTTCGGATTTTTAACCCCGGAGGGTTAGTCACCCAGGATAACCCAAGAAAGTCAGTGCGTCATCGAGGACTGTCTGTCTTATTTCCATTGGGGTCCTCAATCTTGTCCCCCAGGATGCGACCCACACCAGTCGACTAACACCCAGGTACCTATTTGCTGCTAGGTGAACAGGTGTAAGGAAACACGTCGAAATGTTTCCACCCGCCGGGAAATAAATGGTATAAAATACCGACACAATGGAAAAATAAACACATAAGCAGTATAATGTGATCCTTTATCGAGTCACAAACAGATCTACCTGGATAAAAGATACAGGAGTATTTATAGGATTTAGTCAGGTGGAAAATGCTGCATGTGACAGTCTTCAAAGTAGTGTGATAGTTAAAACCTTGGGTAACTTAAAAAGAGATTGGACAAGTATATACAGGGTTTTAAATTGTTCCAAGTAGACAGAAGTTTCGGGAAGGGGGGTGGAGTGGCACTGTATGTCCGAGATCGCTTGAACTGTTGCATAAAAAAGGGAATAAAGTCTGAAATAACACATACAGAGTCTGTCTGGATAGAATTTTCAGAGGGGCATGAAAAATTGATTTTAGGTGTGATATACCGTCCCCCAAACTTAGATAGGGACCAAGGGAGACTACTATGGGAGGAAATTGTTAAGGCCACAATGCACGATAACGTAGTTATTCTGGGTGACTTCAACTTTAGTCAAATTGATTGGAATTTTTTGACTGGGAATTTAGAATCTAACGACTTCTTAGATGTAGTTCAAGATTGTTTTTTGAAGCAGTTTGTGACAGAACCTACAAGGGGAAATAACCTGCTTGACTTAGTTCTGGCAAACAAGGAAACCCTTGTTAATAATTTAGAAATTACAGAGGAACTCGGCGAAGCGACCACAAATCAATTACCTTTGGCATTGAATGGAAGTTTCATAGTACGAATAACTCAGTAACGGTCCCAGATTTTCGCTTAGCAGATTACAATGGACTTAGAGAACACTTATCATCTGTGGACTGGGGTAATGAAGAGAGCTATCAATATGACAGTTTTCTGAACACTATACATGCTGCCCAAATAACATTTATCCCATATAAAGAAATTAGATCGAATAGAAATGACCCAAAATGGATGAATAATAGGCTCAAATATCTTTTAGGGCAGAAGAAAGGAATTTATAGGCGTATCAAAAGAGGTGAGGGTCATCTTATGAGTCAGTATATTGACATTAAGAGGGACGTTAAAAAGGGGATAAGAAAAGCTAAACGGGACTACGAAATTAAAGTTGCTAGGGATTCGAAAACTAACCCAAAAGTTTTTTCAGGTGTATAGAACAAAAGTTAGAGATAAGATAGGTCCCCTTAAAAATAATTATGGGTATCTTACTGACAAAGAGAATGAAATGTGCTCTATTTTTAATAATTATTTTCTCTCGGTTTTCACTCAGGAAGACACTAATAATATCCCAAGAATTAGGTATTTTAGTGGGCCTGAAGAAGATAAATTATGTAGTATCACAGTCACTAGCAAAAGGTTATCAAACAGATAGACCGTTTGAAGCAAAATAAATCGCCAGGCCCTGATGAGCTTTTTCAAGGGTTCTTAAGGAATGCAAAATAGAACTCTGTGAACCCTTAACTAACATTTTTAACCTATCTCTTCAAACAGGTGTAGTGCCGGATACGTGGAAGATGGCTAATGTAATTCCTATTTTTAAAGCAGGGGACAAGTCGTTACCATCAAATTACCGCCCAATAAGTCTAACATCAATTGTAGGCAAATTACTAGAGTCGATTATAGCTGATAACATAAGAAGCCATCTCGATAGGCATAATTTGATTAATGATACTCAGCATGGATTCACCAGGGGCCGTTCCTGCCTAACTAATTTGTTAACTTTTTTCAGTGGGGCTTTTGAGGCAGTTGATAATGATAAAGAATTCGATATTGTTTATTTGGATTTTACTAAGGCTTTTGATAGAGTGCCATATCAGAGACTGTTAAAGAAAGTGGCTGCTCATGGCATTGGGGAAAAAGTGTTGTCATGGATCGAGTCATGGCTCACCAATAGGAAGCAGAGGGTGTGCATAAATGGGGTTAAATCGGAGTGGGGATCTGTAACAAGTGGCGTTCCTCAGGGATCGGTTTTGGGCCCGTTGTTGTTTATAATATATATAAATGACCTTGACAAGGGAATTTCTAGTGATATGAGCAAATTCGCTGATGACACGAAGATAGGTAGGATAATCGATTCAGACGTAGATGTCAGTGAACTACAGGAGGATTTAGACAAACTCAATTCCTGGTCAGAAAAATGGCAGATGCAGTTCAATGTAGATAAATGCAAAGTTCTAAAGCTCGGGAGTGTCCATAACCCAAGCACTTATAAGTTAAATAACGTAGAACTTAGCCATACAGATTGCGAGAAGGACTTGGGGGTGATGGTAAGCAGCAACCTTAAACCAAGACAGCAATGCCTAAGCGTACGTAATAAGGCAAATAGATTACTGGTATTTATATCAAGAAGTGTTAGCAACAGAAGTCCAGAGGTTATATTACAGCTTTATACATCCTTAGTAAGGCCTCACCTAGATTACGCAGCTCAGTTCTGGTCTCCATATTACAGAATGGACATAAATTCGTTAGAAAACATTCAGCGTAGAATGACTAAATTAATACATAGCATTAGAAATCTTCCTTACGAAGAAAGATTGAAGACCCTTAAATTACATTCACTTGTAAGACGTAGAATGAGGGGAGACATGATCGAGGTATACAAGTGGAAAATGGGTATTAACAAAGGGGATATAAATAAGGTCTTGAGGGTATCTCTCCAAGAGAGAACCCGCAATAATGGATTCAAGTTAGATAAGTTTAGATTTAGAAAGGATATAGGAAAGTATTGGTTTGGAAATAGGGTAGTTGATGAGTGGAACAGTCTGCCTAGTAGGGTTATTGAAGCAAGGACCTTGGGTAGTTTTAAATTTAGGTTGGATAAATTCATGAGTGAAAGGGGTTGGATTTGAGTGGATATTGCACATGAGTAAATAAAATTATCAAAGCTTATTTCTTGGGTAGCATTGAAAATATTCTGTTAGTGGGATGGAATGTGAAGGACCTGCCTAGAATGGGCCAACAGGCCTGCTGCAGTGTTCCTCCTTTCTTATGTTCTTATGTTCTTATGTAGACCTTCTGCAGTGTTCCATTCTTAAGTTCTATGTGGGATATCGATGAAGAAGTTTCTTGGCAATAGGTTCAGCTATGTTGTAGAAGCCGTTGTTCTGGTTGAAGTTGTTGGATATACATATAAGTGATGATTCCAGGATTCTTCGGTATTGCTCTTCCGCTACCGTCCACAGGATGGATATGGGGTGCACAATAAACTAGCCACTTCGGTGGCAAAATCTATCTTCGGTATTGAGTGTTGTCTTCTCTGGCGATGAGTCTTGCGTTTCTGTAGTTGATTAAATGGTTGTGTGAATTTCGGTGTTGAACACAGGCATTCCTTCGGTCGTCAGATCTGCCTGCGTACTGGTGTTCTGAATACACGGTATTGTGCCTTTTTTGTTATATATTGGTGTTCTGAAATACGTGTTTGGAGGTCTCTGGATGTTTCGCCGACGTATAATTTGCTGCATTCATTACAAGGGATTGTGTATACCCCTGCAGTGGATTGAAGCTTGTCCTGTCTGTTACTGGTAATGTCCTTGATGGTGGTGGATGTGGAGGTGGATACTCGGAATGAGGTACTGGAAAAAATGTTGGAAACGTGTTTGGCAATGGAGTTGGTGAGGAGGACTATGTATCTCTTCTCGGCAGTGTCTACTCTGGGTGTGTTGAAGATGTTTAATGCCCGTCGTCTGCAGTCTCTAATAAAGTGACGAGGATAGTGAAGTTTAGAAAAAAACTTGCTCAATAAGGGAGCATTCTTTCTCAAGGAACTCACTGCTGCAGATTCTGAGTGCGCGCAGGAAAAAGCCTATAATTACACCACGTTTAGTTTTGGTGTCGTGGTGAGAGTAGAAGTGGAGAAGATCGTATTGGTTGGTAGTGAGAGGTTTGTAGGTATCTGGGTCATTAAGTAGATTAAGCATTTTGTTCCTGTAATCGTCAGTGTTCAAGATTACGACACCACCTCATTTATCAGCGGTGATAACCCTGATGGTCGTGTCTTCTGCTAAAGCTTTAAGTGCAATGATGTGACGTCGAGGTATGACTGGGGAGCTGTATTGAGATGGCCGCTGAGATGATGCCTTGAAGATAGGCTTTTTGGAAATCGGAGTCATTGTGTCTGTAGTTTTTAGCGATGAAATTGAGGTCTTGTTTTGGTTTCGTAATTCCTGTTGCAAATTTGAGGCCTAAACTGAGGGCTTCGGTTTCTGTGGTTGAATAATTTCAAGTCTTCCTAAACTTTTCCACTGACTATTATCGCAGAGAGTTTGGAGTTTCCTAGTAAGTCTGATTTTCTGTTGAACATTAGCTGTGAACCAATATCTAACATTTTTAATTTATCTCTTCAAACAGGTGTAGTGTCTGATATGTGGAAGATGGCTAATGTAATTCCTATTTTTAAAGCAGGGGACAAGTCACTACCGTCAAACTACCGCCCAATAAGCCTGACCTCAATTGTAGGCAAATTACTAGAGTCAATTATAGCTGATATTATTAGAAGCCATCTAGATAACCATAATTTGATTAATGATACTCAGCATGGATTCACGAGGGGCCGTTCCTGCCTATCTAATTTATTAACCTTCTTCAGTAAAGCTTTTGAGGCTGTTGATCACGATAAAGAATTCGATATTGTTTATTGAGACTTTAGTAAGGCTTTTGATAGAGTACCGCACCAGAGACTGTTAAAGAAAGTGGCAGCTCATGGCATTGGGGGAAAAGTGCTGTCATGGATCGAGTCATGGCTCACCAATAGGAAGCAGAGAGTGTGCATAAATGGGGTTAAATCCGAATGGGGACTTGTAACAAGTGGTGTTCCACAGGGATCAGTCTTAGGCCCATTGTTATTTATAATATATATCAATGACCTTGACGAGGAATTACTAGTGATATGAGCAAATTCGCCGACGACACGAAGATAGGTAGGATAATTGATTCAAACATAGATGTCATAGAACTTCAGGAAGATTTAGACAAACTTAATTCGTGGTCAGAAAAGTGGCAGATGCAGTTCAATGTAGATAAATGCAAGGTTCTGAAGCTCGGAAGTGTCCATAACCCAAGCACTTATAAGTTAAATAACGTAGAACTTAGCCATACAGATTGCGAGAAGGACTTGGGGGTGATGGTAAGCAGCAACCTTAAACCAAGACAGCAATGCCTAAGCGTACGTAATAAGGCAAATATATTACTGGGATTTATATCAAGAAGTGTTAGCAACAGAAGTCCAGAGGTTATATTACAGCTTTATACATCATTAGTAAGAAATTAGACACATATGCAACACTTGGGTATCTTTATTGAGGAAACGTTTCGCCACACAGTGGCTTCATCAGTCCTTAATAAAGATACCCAAGTGTTGCATATGTGTCTAATTTATAACTTGTCGGTTCTCTGAACCATTCATCTACATCATTAGTAAGGCCTCACCTAGATTACGCAGCTCAGTTTTGGTCTCCATATTACAGAATGGACATAAATTCGTTAGAAAACATTCAGCGTAGAATGACTAAATTAATACATAGCATTAGAAATCTTCCTTACGAAGAAAGATTGAAGACCCTTAAATTATATTCACTTGTAAGACGTAGAATGAGGGGAGACATGATCGAGGTATACAAGTGGAAAATGGGTATTAACAAAGGGGATATAAATAAGGTCTTGAGGATATCTCTCCAAGAGAGAACCCGCAATAATGGATTCAAGTTAGATAAGTTTAGATTTAGAAAGGATATAGGAAAGTATTGGTTTGAAAATAGGGTAGTTGATGAGTGGAACAGTCTGCCTAGTAGGGTTATTGAAGCTAGGACCTTGGGTAGTTTCAAATTTAGGTTGGATAAATTCATGAGTGAGAGGGGTTGGATTTGAGTGGGACTCGCGCATGAGTGGGTAGAATTGTCAAAGCTTATTTCTTGGGTAGCATTGAAAATTGGGTTGAGCAAATATTCTGTTAGTGGGACGGATTGTGAAGGACCTGCCTAGTATGGGCCAACAGGCCTGCTGCAGTGTTCCTCCTTTCTTATGTTCTTATGAAGAATGCTCTCTAATTGAACAAGTTTTTTCTAAAATTTACTATCTTCGTCACTTTATTAGAGACTGCAGACGACGAGCATTAAACATCTTCAACACACCCAGAGAAGACACTGCCGAGAAGAGATACATAGTCCTCCCCACCAACTCCATTGCCAAACACGTTTCCAGCATTTTTTCCAATACCTCATTCCAAGTATCTACCTCCACATCCACCACCATCAAGGACATTACCAGTAACAGACAGGACAAGCTTCAATCCACTGCATGGGTATACACAATTCCTTGTAATGACTGCAGCAAATTATACGTCGGTGAAACATCCAGATTAGATTTTGCCACCGAAGTGGCTAGTTTATTGTGCACCCCATATCCATCCTGTGGACGGTAGCGCAAGATCATATGGATACACAAAAGGCCTAGGTACTAGGCCCCAAAAGGGTTAACAATTGTACATTTGGATTTATATCTACATTTCACTTATCTGTTGCTTAGTATAACTGGTATCTTATTTCCATTAATAAGATATCTTGACATGTCACATAGGTTATTATACTGTCTATCTCTATATTCCTCAATAAGTGGACAGTTAAGCACATAGTGTTCAAGACAGTGACCATATGCCTGATCACATAATTTGCATTTAGTTTGATCATCATCTGTGTGTCTCCCAAACTGCCAGAAGTACTTGTAGCTAAGCCTAAGCCTGGCCACTACAACATCAGTCAGTCTGTTCACATTGCAAGTTGCTCCATAAACATACTTATCTATGTTCATGTTATCATAGTGGGTTATAGATCTACTCAGGCTTCTAACTGCATTCCTATAGCAATCATTTTCATTATTTATTTATCTCCTAATATTATTCCTAATACTAGACACAGATATACCAAAGTTATATTCTACATTCTTCTTCTGGGTACTCTTCTTGGCTAACATATCAACTTTATCATGAAGGAGTAATCCAATGTGTGATGGAATCCAGAGCAATTGTACATTAATTCCTTTGTCCCGGATTTTTGAGTATCTATACCTGGCTTCTCCAATGAGCATGCTGTTAGAGTCATTATATGAGTCAAGAGCCTTCAGTGATGACATAGAATCAGTAATGATGATAGAGTCAAGCTCAGTGTCATAAGTTAGCTTTAGTGCCATTAGGATTGCAAACAATTCAGTTTACAGTGTAGACGCCTAGTTGTTAATTCTTATGCCTAGTTCAACAGATTTATTATTGTTCTTAACTAGGGAGGTGGCAACCAGAGCAGATGCAGCCCTGCCAGAAGACTCCTGTTTACATCCATCAGTGCATATAACTTGTGATAACTTATTACTACCAGCTAGGCGAGAAATTTCTTCTTGAGCAGTTGCTTTAACAAGTGATTTAAGGAAGAGATTACTAGCAATGAGCTTCTTGGGAAGGGCTTGCAGGTATGTGATATTAAATGAATACATCTTCCATGGAGGGGTGAAATGCTCTTGTTGCCTACAGTGATACAATTCATGCAGGTTGTAAAACTTAATGTAATTGCATGTTTTCACAATCCATTTAGATCTGTGAGTATTTACTTCTAGACATTTAGTAAGATTCATTGACAGTGTTTGGTTCATTTCTTAACATTCTAATACCAAGTACAGTGTTAATCTCAACAATCCTATTACTGATACTAGTAATACCAAGCTCCTTCCTCATATTAAGAACCTTTGTAGATTTGGGATAGCCAAGAATAATTCTGAGAGCTTCATTTTGCATTAACTCCAAGGGTCGGAGAGAACTTTCTCTGGCTAATACCAACATGGGAGCAGCATAATCAATTAAGGACCTAACATAGGCTATGTACATCATTCTCACGATTCTCACATTAGCACCATAGTTGGGGTTGTAGCCAGCAACAGCTTTAAGAGCATTTAGTCTATCTTTGCATTTTTTATTTAGTTGTGGTATAGTGGATTTGGTAAAGGGTACATATACACCAAGATATCTGTAAGTTTTAACGTAGCTAATGTTTTCACCCTGCAAATAGATGGGTGGCGGATGTCGTTTGCTTGTTAATATCTTTGTTTTAGAGGAAGATATTACGAGGCCTAGTCGATTACAAATTGCTTGAACTTCATTAAGAACGGTACTCATCATTTTATGCCCTGTTGTATGGAAAACTGGGCCTGTTGTATATGCGTGCGTGTATGTACTCACCTAATTGTGGTTGCAGGGGTCGATACACAGCTCCTGGCCCCGCCTCTTCACTGTCCGCTACTGGGTCCCTTCTCTCCCTGCTCCATGAGCTTTATTATACCTCGTCTTAAAGCTATGTATGGTTCCTGCCTCCACTACACCACTTGCTAGACTATTGCACTTCCTGACTACTCTATGCGTTAGTTACCATTTGTGTACTCACCTAATTGTACTCACCTAATTGTGGTTGCAGGGGTCGAGACTCAGCTCCTGGCCCCGCCTCTTCGCTGTCTGCTACTGGGTCTCTGCTCTCCCTGCTCCATGAGCTTTATCATACCTTGTCTTAAAACTATGTATGGTTCCTGCCTCCACTATATCTTTCTCTAGTCCATTCCACTTCCTGACTACTCTGTGGCTGAAGAAATGTTTCCTGACATCCCTTTGACTCATCTGAGTCTTCAGCTTCCAGTTGTGTCCCCTTGTTTCTGTGTTCCCTCTCTGAAACAACCTGTCACTATCTACCTTGTCAATTCCCCGCAGTATTTTGTATGTCGTTATCATGTCTCCTCTGACCCTTCTTTCCTCCAGTGTTGTTAGTCCTATTTCCCTCAACCTTTCTTCATAGGACAGACCCCTGAGTTGTGGAACTAACCTTGTCGCAAACCTTTGCACTTTCTCTAGTTTCCTTACATGCTTGACCAGGTGTGGGTTCCAGACTGGTGCTGCATATTCTAGTATGGGCCTGACGTACACGGTATACAGTGTCTTGAACGATTCCTTGTTAAGGTAACGAACGCTAATCTAAGGTTTGCCAGACGCCCATATGCTGCCGCAGTTATCTGGTTGATGTGTGCCTCCGGAGACGTGCTAGGCGTTATACTCACTCCAAGGTCTTTCTCCTTTGCCGAGGTTTGTAGCCTTTGTCCGCCTAGCTTGTACTCTGTCAGCGGTCTTCTTTGCCCTTCTCCGATCCTCATGACTTTGCATTTGGAGGGATTGAATTCGAGAAGCCAACTGCTAGACCAGATGTCGAGCTTGTCCAGGTCTGTTTGCAGCCCTGCCTGGTCCTCTTCCGATGTGATTCTCCTCATTATTTTCACATCATCCGCGAATAGAGACACTTCTGAGTCTATCCCGTCCGTCATGTCATTTACATATACCAGGAATAACACTGGTCCTAGGACTGACCCCTGCGGTACACCACTCGTCACAGGCGCCCACTGTGATACCTCACCACGCACCATGACCCGTTGTTGCCTCCCTTTGAGGTATTCCTGATCCATTCCAGTGCCCTTCCTGTTATACCTGCTTGTTCTTCCAACTTCTTTACTAATCTCATGTAAGGAACTGTGTCGAAGGCCTTCCTGCAGTCCAGGAAAATGCAATCAACCCACCCTTCTCTCTCCTGCCTTACCTCTGTTACTTTATCATAGAACTCTAGGAGGTTTGTTACACAGGATTTGCCTTCCCGGAATCCATGCTGTCTGGTGTTTATTATCCTGTTCCGCTCAAGGTGTTCCACCATTCTTTTCCTGATGATTTTCTCCAGGACTTTGCACACTATACATGTAAGTGACACCGGTCTATAGTTTAGTGCCTCTTTTCTGTCTCCTTTTTAAAAATGGGGACTACGTTGGCCTTCTTCCATACCTCAGGTAGCTGCCCAGTTTCAAGGGATGTGTTGAATATTGTGGTAAGTGGCACACTCAGTACCTCAGCTCCTTCCCGAAGAACCCACGGGGAGATATTGTCCGGACCCATCGCCTTTGAGGTATCGAGGTCACTGAGTAACTGTGTGTGCGTGTGTGTGTACTCACCTAATTGTACTCACCTAATTGTGGTTGCAGGGGTCGATACTCAGCTCCTGGCCCTGCCTCTTCGCTGTCTGCTACTGGGTCTCTGCTCTCCCTGCTCCATGAGCTTTATCATACCTTGTCTTAAAACTATGTATGGTTCCTGCCTCCACTATATCTTTCTCTAGTCCATTCCACTTCCTGACTACTCTGTGGCTGAAGAAATGTTTCCTGACATCCCTTTGACTCATCTGAGTCTTCAGCTTCCAGTTGTGTCCCCTTGTTTCTGTGTTCCCTCTCTGAAACAACCTGTCACTATCTACCTTGTCAATTCCCCGCAGTATTTTGTATGTCGTTATCATGTCTCCTCTGACCCTTCTTTCCTCCAGTGTTGTTAGTCCTATTTCCCTCAACCTTTCTTCATAAGACAGACCCCTGAGTTGTGGAACTAACCTTGTCGCAAATCTTTGCACTTTCTCTAGTTTCTTGACGTGCTTGACCAGGTGTGGGTT